>PVKS010004503.1:37383-85807 GCA_004027875.1 Aplodontia rufa | reverse complement strand
AAATAACAATGGAAATTGTGTCACCTTTGCTGAGCAGCCCTCCTGCTGCACACAAGACTCTGTAGGCACCCGTTGGTTGCTTTATCAGAACCAGCTGGAGCCAAGCAAGCTACACACTCTCCACCCTTCCTTCACCATGGTGTCTGGGGCCTTTGGGGCACCGTCAGGGGCACTTCACTCCCTCACCCCATGCAGTCCTCACCCTACCTTTCAGGAAGTCTCTATTAGGGTCCCCACTTTATAGATGAGAAAGTAGACGCTGCTGCTTGCCCAGTGTCGTGCTGCAGGCCGTGAAGCCTCAAATCAAACCCATCCATTGGACTCCAAGTTCCGTGCCAGATGGCAGTCTCTAGGAGGGGGACTTTTCATGGGGTGCAGGGGCTGTGACATGCTCTGGCTCTGGGTGACCCCTTGTGTTGGCTGGGCACTCATGCATTCAGCAGGTGTTGCCCGGCTTACCTTCCCACACTCTCTCGGTCCAGGGATGCCCAGCCGCCTATGGACTAAGTAAATTTTCTGTTCTCTGAGTTGCTCTTGTCAGGTATTTGGGTCACAGCAACACAAAATCTGAGTAAAACCCAATCTACATGTTCTCTTCTCTCTCTTCAAAGCTACCAAAGGCAGAGGCCTGGGTCCTAGAGGTGCTATTAGAACCCCAGATAGGCCTCCAGTACAGACATGTCCACTTCCACTGCAGGCCGGGTCACCAGGGTGGTGGGGTGGGCCACCCACAGCCTCTGCAGCAGGCATGTCTTCTTACCAGGCCTTCAGCCCCATTGATTTTTTTTGCATACCCTCTATTTCAGGAATGTATATCATCATATCCCTCTCATAAGATTTGCTTTTGAAAGCCCAAGAAATATTACTTCCCTGATAGACATGCCCTCAAATACTGAAAATATTGCTCTTTTTCACTTCATGTCTCCTTTGTGTTCCTTTTGTTCCTGTGTTCATATCGGCGGATATTTACCAAGCATTCAGCATAGAGCTGGCCCTGTGCTGAGCGCTGGGGATGGGAGTTACTCAGAGCCCTCCTTTCAGGACACTCACAGTTCAGTGGGAAGAAATAATTAAGCCAATCATTTTAGTGCCTTGAAATATGTTCTGCAAGCATTTGTCACTGGGTGCTGTGAAAACAGTCCAGGATGGGGTAACCTCTGCAGAGGGCTCAGGACTGGTTTTACAAATGATATTTGAGTTGTTCTCGAATGAATGAATGAATGAATGAGGGGGCTTTGCTAGGGAGACAAAGGAGGCCTAGAAAACCATCGCAGGTAGGGAAGTTAGAATGCACAAAGGCGGGGAGGCTTGGACTTGCTTGTTGTGTCTGGAAGTGGTAACAGCTTCCACCAAGTGAGGGTTATGGCAGAGTGCGGAGGTACTGATGAAAGGAGGGGAGAGGAGGTTGAGTAAGTGGTGGAGAGATTGTGAAGGGCCCTGAAAATGGGCCAAAGCTCACCTAGGAAGCCATGGGAATCTTTATTTGGATTCCTCCCACCTAAAGGTCTCTGTGATGAACTAAAGTGCCAGGAGGACTTTTCATCAATTTGTTAACTAAAAAACCAACTGCAACAGCAGAAGAAACTGCCCCATTCCAGAAACCAAAGGAGGTGAGGTTTTTGTTTAGTTTTTCTTCCCCCTAAATAATACAAGGCATGGGCTCCTCACTGATCTCTAAGCCTCCATCGGGACCACGTTGCGTCTCTAACGAGGGCTTGGGGCAGTTGCTGGGACTGTTCAGGACAGTGACAGACT
Source organism: Aplodontia rufa (assembly GCA_004027875.1). Classification (NCBI taxonomy): domain Eukaryota; kingdom Metazoa; phylum Chordata; class Mammalia; order Rodentia; family Aplodontiidae; genus Aplodontia; species Aplodontia rufa. The sequence goes on along the minus strand of PVKS010004503.1, from coordinate 84,052 downwards.
GGGTCTAGTGCCCTACCAGAGCTCTTGAGGCCCTTCCTGACTTTGTCTGGCACTGTGACAGGTCCTTCACTCGCCCAGAGCATAAAGAGTTAGAGCAGCCAGGCCTGCTGCTGTCACCATGGAAACAACTCATGGGTCACCCAGGTGCAAGGCCAGCCCAGCTATGGAGTAGGGTCAGGAATGGTACCCAGACACCTGATCTAAAGAAGACTCAGCACACAGAATCAGCCCTACAGTATCCACCTGTGGGGGCCTCCAGCTTCAGAACCCAGGCTTCTGATCATCTTACTCAAATCATGTATCTGTTGCTCAGCCAGTGTGGAGAACACAGGGTCAGGCAAGCCCCCTTAGATAAGGCTCAGCTTGGGTTTTAGTGGATGACTTTCAAGGCCCTGTCTGTCAACCTGGGCCTGGTACAGTCCAACAGAGAGAATAATGGATATGTCTGGGGTCCCCATGTCTCCAGGACTGGTTAACAATGCTGCTAGCCCAAAAAAGCTACAGATAAAAACCTGGTAATTCCTAATGAAGTGATTGTATCTGATCGGAAGCAGAGGCAATGACCTGAGGGGAAGCAGAAGGAGGGAAAGAGCGGAGGAAAGGAAGCCTGTTCAAGAATAATGCGTGGAGCCTGCACTTGGTGCTTCACCTGTATTAGCTCAGTTAATAATAATAACAATCCCACGCAATGGGGAAACTGGAGACCCAGAGACGGTAAGGAAGGTGAGGAGGCAACTGCGGGAAGCCCAGGAACCTTCAGGCCTTCCCACCAGAGGCAAGCACTAGTTGGATAGGTGGCCGAGACACCTGCACAGCACTTGAGGAGAAAGGAAATGAACCTAAAACACCATCTTTCAGAGGGTCCTGCCCTGCGGATTAGACCCAATGACACAAGGAACCAGGCGGGAGAAGGAAGGAGGCAGGGAAGGAGCAGGAGAGAAAGCAGGTGGCAATGCTAATAGGAGGAGGCTCTGGAACTCCAGGAAATGCACGGGGACAGCTAGGCCTTCTGCAGGCAAAGCACATGTCCTAAGCACCATGCAAGGGTTGATCCACTCAAAAGAAATGCCCAACACTGTGTACTAGGACAAGGACAGAGGTTGAAGTTACTGTTCAGGGAACACAACCAGGTGGCAGAAGGGTCATTTCCCACCCACGACCACTCTCCACTTGCTAATGCACACAGGGCTGAGCAATTCCATGTTCAAAGAGGGGGATGTCTGGAAAGTCTGGGCCGGAAGCTGAGGGACTCGGCGCTCAGTGGAGTGTGACTTACAGCGCTTCCTCCCACTGACTTTGAAAGAACAAAGAACTGGCAGGACATCAGCTGGGCTTGTGGATGGTGTTCACAAGCAGAGTTTGGCTTTCTGGATTCTGGTCTGAGATGCACAAAAGCCCGATCAGGAAGGGCAACGTTTCAAGAGCGGAGGCAGAGGGAGTTTACTTAGAGATTAAGTGATGCCATCAACAGGGGAGAAGAAATGCGTGAATGGGTTACCATGGGAGCAGCAGGACTGATGGAGACGGAATTCACATGTGGGAGCCATGGATGAGTAGGAGGCAGGAGCTGAGATCGAGTCTTCCCAGGAGCCTACACGGCAACATGGGCAGCAGAACTCAGGCTGGCAGTCGGGCATGAGGAGGATCTCACAGTGTTGCATGTAGACAGGATCAGTGCCTGCCTGGCACTAGCCAAGGCAAGAGAAGTTAAGTGTTTGGTGAGGTCAAAACGCAAGAGAGGAGCGCTCTGGACCTCTGACCTGTGGTTGGCGCTCTGAATGGATGGAGAGAGAGGCTGTGCTTCTGGCCTGGAGGGCAGCCCCGGAAGGAGGAGCCTGGGAAGGGCCTTGGTGGCCCAGGCACCCAAGGCATTTCACAACTTGCTGAGCTAGTTTCTTCTCCCAGTGGCTGCCGGGAATGATGCCAGGGCTTTCTACTCTTGGTTCATTTTGGAGATCTGTGAGTGTTTGATAAAACCTAGGAGTCCTTTCCCATGAAAAAATGTCACACACACACACACACACACACACACACCTTTTACCTAAAAGAGGCCTAGAAATTTCCCCTAACACCATTCATGGCTCTTATAGGACCCTGCAGTCTCTATTTAAAACACTTAGCTCTCCTGAACCTGTCAACTCCTGTCAACCATAAAGGGATGAGTGGCAAAGTGGAGTGCTAGAACCGTAGCGACAACAGACCTGTCCCCATCTTCTCACCAAGTCTGATGAGAGATAGGGGAGAGCCAGGTTTACACAGAGCCTGGGTTTTAGTAGACAGATTTCAAAGAGTGGATGAGAAAGTAAAACGGTTATTTCATGGATTGTAGGCTTTGGAAGGAGGCCCTGGAAACCCCAGATCTGCCTGTATGACACGGGATGACCCAAAACAGGAAGAAAAGCAGGGGACCCAGAAAAATGAGAGCCTGGAGGACTCTTAAGGAGCTCCTATTCTTGAACGGTCCTGTAGAGAAAATAGAAAGAAATTTTACAATTTCCATTGATTGGGCTTTGTGAGAACAGAGTTAGGACAACGAGTGTGCTGGGGACCCCTGACTGGGGCCGATGGCACATTGTGTGAGGTGCCAGAGAGAAACCATGGTCATTGGCTTCTGTTCCTCTGCCTGCCCCCATGCCTATGAGAATAATGTTCAATTTGAAGAGAAGAGGAAGGAAATTAACATTTATTAAATAACTGCTATGTTCCCACAATAAAGAGCTCCATACATTATAGGCATGATTTAATGTTCAAAGCAACCCTGAGAGGAGCTCTTGTTATTGGCATTTTATAGATGAGAACGCTGCGGTGTTAAGCAAAGGGTCCAAGGTTGCATACTTAATAAGTAGCAGAGGCTGGATTCAAACCTCTAAATGGGTTTCTCCAAAATATGCTCCTCTGCACCCACTGCCCTTGCCCTCTAAACCTTAGGAATCATGAGATGTGAGCAAAGTAATCAGGATCAGAAAATCCATGTTCTGTCTATAAAGGTATTTTAGCCTCTTCTGGCTGCTATAACAGAATATCATAGACTGGGCAGGTTATAAGCAGTAAGAATTCCTTTCTAATAGTTTTAGATGTTGGGAAGTCCAGGATCAGGGTGTTGGCAAATTTGGTGCCTGCAGAGAACCGATTTCCTGATTGATAAATGATCATCCATGTCCACGCATGACAAAAGCGGATGAGAGCTCTCTGGGTCCCCTTCATCCCATTCATGAGGGTTCCATCCTCACCACCTAATCACCTCCCAAAAGCCCCACCTCCTAATACCATTACTCTTGGGGTAAGGTTTCAACAAACAAATTTTAGGAGGATATAAACATTCAGCCCATAGTAAATGACACCACCGAATTCCAGCTTATTGGTACTGAGAATTTTTCAAATTAAGCCAGAAAACCTGCCTATTTTGGTGGTAAAGCTCCTTATTTTTAATATGAATACAAATCTTAAAAAAATTACTGCGCAGACCAAACAAAACATTTGCCAGAAAGCTGCCATTTTCAACCATCTGGACCAGATACTTGAAAAATTGGGCCTGAATGCTTATCTAATCAAGTGAAGGAGTCACTAACTGAATGACCACGTCCAAAGGAATTGGACATGGCTCAACACCAACAATGGAAGGGTTTCTAGCAGCTGGCCAGAGGCTCTGTCTTTAGTTTCATCCTAGATGTTTTTGCCTGATAGCGGAGAGATAGAGAAGTTGTATCAGTTCATATTTGTGATTGATAAGAAGGTGGGGGAGGGCAAGAGGGAGTCATGGATCAAATCTAAGAAGATAGAATTTGACAGGCATAAAATTGGAAGTATCTAAGTCCCAATTGCAACTACACAAGCCAGGAAGCAGAAGACAAACTGGACACATTGTCCTGAGGCAGTTCACATGGGAAGGGACACAAGTTGAGGTGAGATATGGCCATGGTGAGATATGCTCATTGGCCTGGGATAGGTGGTCTGGGAAAGTTCCAGGAACAGAGACAATGACAAAGGTGAGCCAGGCTTAGGTAGCCTCAATGGAGCTTTTCAGGAGAAGGGCTGGAAGTTCTGGCCTGTGGTCAGTAGCAGGGAGACCCAGCAGAGGTCTGCAGGTATACCTAGGGTAGGTATGGTGTGGATACCATCCCAGGAGGTTTGTGGCAAGCAAGAGTTGCAAACTCAAACAGAGGCCTCTCCAGCAGGAAACATGTCCATCTACCTAGACTCGGGGTCAGGGGCTCCATCCCATGGAAAAAGTAAGAACTCGGTTACAAAAGCCAACATCCAATAAGCAAGTTGGAACCACCTGCCACCATTGCCTTTCAACTTCACCCAGAGTCTTGCTTCATTAAGATACAATGAGAAAGGGAGGAAGAAAAGGACAAGGATGAGGCCCACCATGGCGGGAAGCAAACTGGGATTTAATTCTCTATGTTCAGTGCCTGGAACCATCTCATGAGTACACAATACTGAGCAACGGATCTAAAGAGCACTGGGGACAGAACTGGTTCCAGTGCCAGGAGGGAACCAGCCCCAATATTTAAGGGCTAAAGATAGGCAGGGGAGGAAGGAGAGACAGTTCTTGGCTTCAGGACACAGGAAGGCAGTTTGTGAGACAAGGCCAGATGGAAAAGCCTTAAATCATGGAGGACACAAAATGTTGGGCTAAGCTCTCTAAAAGAATCTCTACCTGTACTACCACAGGCCTCCAAACATCCTACAGGTAGGAAAAGAGGATTCTTTTATATCTTTTGTAAACCCATAAGCAAATCAGAAAATCGGGCCTGAAGCGGCGGATCGGCAGTTAAAGTGCTTGCCTGGCATGTGCGAGTATGCGAGTTCAAACCCCAGCACCACGTACATAACGAAGGAATGTCCGAGGAATGAAAGCTACATGAAAAGCTAAATAAAAATTGCTTCTCTCTCTCTCTCTCTCTCTCACTGTCCCTTCTTTCTTTAAAAAAGAAAGAAAGAAAGAAAGAAAAAGATAAAAGAAAATCAGAAAATTATGTTCATCCTCAGACTTTCCAGGCCTGGGAGCTCAGAGTATAGAAAACTTCCTTCCTTCCCTAAATGAGGACTGAACAAATAATACAAAACTCGTGACTGATGACCGACCTCCCAAAAGTGGCCAATAAATTCCATCCTTTCTGAGATCTCAGCTAATGCGTGACTTGGGCCCTGAGGGTTTAGTGGCTGTGCAGTGTGACCAGGCTGCCTTCTTTCAGGCCTCCATCCCCACTACACAGCCTTCTGTAATGCAGGTGGAGGCTAAGGGGGGCCTCTGAGGGATCCTCTTTGACATCTGGGCATAAAACACATCTAGGAACGAGAGTACTGTGATGCCTCTACTAGGGAATGACACCGTCTTCTGACATTTTGATCCAATGTTTCACTTTTACATGTTTAATACTATCATTTAAAGTAGTACATGAGAGGGGCCCAGATTGCCTTACTTATGATCAAAAAAGCACATTTAGCCAACTTTTATTGAGAATCTACTATGAGCTACTATTGTGTATGTGTATGTATATGTGCCTACTATTCCAAGCAATGAAGAGACAGAGGGTCTGAAGAGACGCAGTACCTGGCCTCATAAAGTCCCCAGATGAATGGAAGACACGTGTGACAACAGATGACCAGGCATCATTCCAAATGGTTGGTGCTACTATACACGCAAGCACGCGGAGCTAAGGAAATTCCCAAGCACTAAGTGTCCCTGAGAAAGGGTGGGGGGATTTACAGAAGAGGTGGAATTTTGGGCGCAGAGGGGTGAAGAGCAGTTCTTTCAGATGAACAAGATAAGAAGCCCCTTTCCGGGAGAGGGAGAGCATGTGCCAAAGCAAGACAGTGGGAAATGGGCTGTGTGTTGAGTGAACTCAAAGCCTTCAAAGAAGACTGGCATGGAATTCTCCAGGTAAAGGCTGAGAGGCTGGGAGGCAGATAGTGAGGCACGAGAAGAATCGCGCAGTCTTGGTTTATTTTTTATCACCTTGGGAATGCTACCTTTCAGCATGTTTATAGAACATAGACTGCTTTAAACGATCCAGCCCAGTGGAATTAGATTTCCTTCCTTCTCATCTATGAAATGTAAGCAACACATCCAATATTCTTGGAAAAAAATAGCTATTGTCATTGGGGGCGTAGACATGTTTTAATTCAGGATGACAGTTTGTCTTGAACCATAAACTGCTCGTATCTTATTGAACCAGGCTTTGAGGGTGGGCGGCTTCCTCTGATCTGCCGCTGTGCTGAACGGAACTTTGCAGCAGTGGAAAAGCAAAATAAGAAGCAACTTTCGTCAAGGTGCCCATGGCTTCTGCCCAGTGCACGGAACCACGTGAGGTGAGGGACAATAGCACGGCTCTTGCAGACATGGATTTTACATGGCATGACTTTCTGTCCCCAAACCTCATTATATCAAGGCCTAAATCCTTTGTGGATAGCATAGCACCAGCAGCCTAAAAGCTCTCAAGGGAGCTATCAATCCCAGTTCTTTTCCAAACCTGAAGCACAACATCCTACTACACATGCCAGACAGCTACCGGAGGGAAATAAGAAGATGTGGACACACAGGTGCCTTCTTGTAGAGCTGCAGGTGTCTGACAAGGAGCTGCAGGTATCCCTCGGGGCTCTGGGGATGGTGTGGTACTTGTTTATCGTTGGGCACTCCTCTCTTCCCTGCCCCAGGCATTCCCCTGAGGAGAGGGAGCCTCAGAACTGGGAAAGAAAGGTGCTCATCTAGAAAGAACCACACTCTCCATGATGATGTTCCTTTGTAGTGCAGAGGAAACGACTGAATAGAGACAGAGAAAGAATCCAGGGCCTGGGCAGTGAGAGGTATGCAGAAAGCCAGGCAGTACTGTAATCAAGCACTTGACCTTGAACTTGAGACGGTTGCATCAGAGCCTCCCCCAGGAAGGGCCTCATAGCTTATCTAACCCCACATCCCTGTGAATCCCTCTTACTACATTTCTGATATGAGATCCATGCCTTGCTTTATTATCTGCTGGTATGGGGAGCTCACTGCCTCACAAAGCAGCTCCTTCTCCCATGGAATGGTTCCATCTGAGAGAACGTTCTTCCTCAAGTAGAGTAGAAATCTAGCTTGCAGTCACCTCTACCCACTTATCCCAAGTGGTTGCCCTGGGGAGCTCTGCTACAAACCCACTTCTAATTTGTGGTGCTACTATTTTGTGATGTGTCTTAAGTCCTCCCTTCTGAAAGATGAATACCCCCAGGTCTTTTACCAGTCTCCTGTGTCACTCCTTTTCCCTGAGAGATCAGATTTCATTTTCCTTCCTCTGGGACTCCTCCTTCTCAAGTCTTGGGTCTTAGACCAAGCCTATTCCTTTTCTCCCCTCTGCCATGGAGGAGGGAGACTGTGGGGAGGACAGTCTGGCCTCTTTCCCTTGAGCTGTGCCTGTGGTCATTTGTGTCATGCCACGAACTCTGATGGCTGCTGTACCCGCTCTTGCCCTGGCTGGATGCGGGAAAGCGTGATGCCCATGGTCTGGAGGACACTCTGCAGGGCTGCTCACTTGTCCTTCTGTCCAGAGACAGCCCAGCCCTGCTGTCAACAGCTTCACCTGCTTCTCACTTGAAGGACAGAGAACTTCTGATCCTGATTCCTGGACTCTGCTCCTGGGTACCAGTGTACAGTAGGAAGAATACAGGAAAAACATGTCCAACCACTTCCAGGCAGCCTGGCCCTCCCGGGGAGCCCTAGCCCATAAACCACAGGCAGATTAGCTGACACCCCATTTGGAATGGCAGCAAAATGCTCCCATTCCAAATGGGCTTTTTCTTATGAAAAGAAGTGTCAAGAAGTCCTTGCATGCACTATGTGGAGCCAATTATCTCTGCTCCGGGCAATGGGATGACATTGATCACTGATTTCCCAGGGGAGCCCTGCATCGGCCGAAGCCTCCGTCTGCACCACCTGTCTGCAGAAGGGCAGGGTGAGGGGGGCTAGTAGCTGCCTCCGACTTTGGCTGCTTTTGTTCTTGCACCTCCCTAGGGAAAGCGAGCACCCAAGAGAGTGGGGAAGGCAGGAGAGGCAGGAGTGGAAGCTCACCTGCACAATGGCTGGTGAGAGCCCTGGCCTTAAAGAAATTGAAGGTCACATGGCACCCAGGGGAGCAGGCCAAACATGCAGTGTTATAAGGAGAGTCGCACGGAAGGAAATGGCCTGCTCGTTCTCAACCGCACTTCACCCAAATCTAAGCCCTGGATGCCACCCACAACCATATTCTCATTCAACTAGAACCCTGTCTTATCTCACCTCCAGTCTCAACCTGTGACTGTATGTCAACCTGAATGTCCCCTTGACCCCAAGCTTCCACATCACCCCCACCCGACCCTCAGCTACTGTCCAGACCCTGATCACAGCCTGGAAACTTCGCCCCCTATAATTCTACCACTGCCTGGCCTCAATTTGAACATGCCATGGCCACCCTCATCCAGCCCTCAGCAGCTGACTGCTACACTCCCAGACCATGACAGGCACAGGCATAGGCAGGTTTCAGGGGACAGAGCATGAGGGGGTCCCCCTATGGCTAAGGAATAGACTAAACAATGACCTGCTTTGCTAAGGACCCTCCCCATGCAAGTACAGTCGTGAGGCCCAGACACCTTGCTCCTCGGAGCAATCTGGAAGAGAAAGAGCCTAGCTCAGTTACGGGACACTTGTGCCCTGAGCACGGGTAGTGGCAGACCAAAGTCTCTGGCCGTCACTCATTTTTCTACCTGCTCTGCACTAGGCAATGGGGACAATGTGTGGTGAGGGGTGGTCAGAGTGGAGACAGGGGATCAACTCTTCTTCCTCTCCCTTCCTTTGTTTTAGATTTCTAGCTATGGAGGAGACTCATGGGGGAACCACATATCACTGTTTAAAAAAAAAAATCACAACTGAGCACAAGATGTTCCAATTGCATTCAAATTGTTCATGACAAAACCAGGTCTATGCTTATCTCCTCAGGAGAGACCACTGAAATCCACCCTTTCCCAGGGACTTCGGAAGAAGCCAGGCAGCCACAAGGACGAAAGCAGGTTTCCACTGGTGCAGGAGGGGCCCCGTGCAGATGGCGCTGGCTTGGTTGTCTCCTCTGCCCCAAGCCCCACATGGGCTTTGGGATTTGGAACAAAAAGAGCCACATAGAGGCAAAAGGGGTCTTTGTTGGGAGACAAATCTCAGAGGTCTGAGGAACTCAGGAAAGCATAATATTTTCTCCTTAGGACAATTAGAGAGAAGCACTGAATGCAGTCCACAAGTGGGAGTTCTTTGAGGACTCTTTTAATCTTATCTGCAAGCTGGAAAAAAATGTCTTTTCAATGCCTAGGAGTGATCAGAGGGGAGAGAGAAAGTTAACATTGCAGAGAATGGAAAAGTCAAGATTAATCAAGTAGCAATGGGTAAGAGCTCCATTGGCAAGGCAGAAGCACGGCTTCTACCTCCGTGGGTGTGGGTCTCATCCTGAACCTGGATTCCTGCGTATCTGTCTTTCTCATTGCAGACAGCCTACTCAAATCCTAACCTGACTTGAAGCACCTTCAACATGGTGTTTGACAACGAGCCGGGCAGCAACAGTCTCGCCAGACCAAATATGGAGCATTTCTGGAGATTTCTACTGGAAATCCCAATGAGACACCAATGGATAAATATTTTCCCACAGTATGTCTCTCTACTGTGACTTCCTTGTGAGAAGCTGTGTAACTTATGCTGACACTTTAATAAAATTTCATCAGAGAATGAATAGGTCATTGCCTTTTAAAATGTAGCCACTATTTACTGAGTAGCTACCATGCACCAGGCATATAGGCTGCAGCAGCTGCTGCTGAGGCTGCCGCAGAAAACCTCTGCATGAGTGGGAGGATGATCCTGATGATGTCTGCAATGCCGTGAGGTGTGCATCTATCACAATGACTGCACTCAGCCATTAATTGTGACTTTTCTGATTTTCCATGTTGGTACCTGGGGACAACTACCAAATTACACTTAATGGTTGAAATACTCTGTCTTCCATAGTGCTAACTTTTTAAACTAAATGCACCAAGAGTCAGTAAGCCTTACAAAACACCGAGAGTTCCAGCCTTATTTCTACTTTCAAAGCCACTTACAGAAATGGTCCAATATCATACGCAATTTCAGCTGTGTTGCGAGAAAGGAATGGTTCCAGTCGCCACCACCAATGAAGGAAAAATGGAACCCAAGAGTGCCATGGGGTTAAAATATCACCAAAATAGTATGGCCAATGCCACATTCTGGAATCACAATTATCAAAACAAATATGATAAATCAGAATACATGCGGGATGCCTGAGATAAAATTGAGAAGAATAGAAAGGATATGGGAGTTCTCAAAGTCACAGTCCAGGGTCAACTCCTTGGCCAGTAGTTGCTCCATCATTGCCCTTTTGGAAAGCCCAAGACCTTGTCCCCGTAGGTGTGGGTCTTAGTACTTTGCAGGAGGGTGAGCCCAGGAGGAATATTGGTCATGGGCTTTTTGTCCTGAGGTGAGGGTCCTGGGTCCAGTTGGACTAGGATGGGCGCTCAGCTAGGACTGCCTCCAATAGCACAACCGGAGAAAGAATCCAATCAGAGTTAGAGGGGAGCAAGCTCAGTGCCAAACTGCTGAGCCTATACGGATGCAAATAAGCACAATCCCAAGTCCTTGGCTTGGAAACAAATTAGGATTCTCTACATGCGATTGACTGAAGCAAGGTGCTCAGGCCAAGGCTGTAACCAGGAGAGCCAGGGAAGATTGAGTGGAGCTGGGTGTAGACTTGGGGGTGGCTTTATGGGCTGGCATCCAGTGACAGTCACCCCCCCCCCCCGCCCCATAATTGTGTAGCTTGCTGACAGATCAAGTAAAGAGCTAAGTCTGAACAGCTGAAAGCATCCTCCACTCGGATTAGCAAATCATCCCCGGAGGAAACAGAAGAGGCAACGTCTGCAATGAAGAGGCAATTAGGGAGGCTACTTCCCCTGAGAGATTTGCCGCTGCTGAGACAGAACCTGAGCCCCTTCAGCACACACATCCCTCCCCCTGCAGAACCAGAGATAAATAGCGAAGGCCACTGGGCGTCAGCTCCATTTATTATTATTCAGAAATAGCATTGCAGAGCTTCCTCAAAGTCAGCCTCTAGATGCAGCTAGCCAATGCTGCAAGATGATTTATGGGACAACAGAGAAGATATTCCTGTGACCGCTATTATTGCAGGCACAGTCAGAAAGCACTGTGGGACAAGGGTTGCACATACGTTTATTTGTCCACTGAACTTAATAGACCTGAGAACAGGGCATGGTGAAAGAAGGAACATGTCCAAACAAAGGTTTGCAAGGCTAAAGGAAACGGGACCAAATCCCTCAGGAATATGAGCAGCATTACTGAAAACTTACAAACCAGAGGAGAGAGAAGGAAGACAGAGAATAATTCCCAACGGCCTGTTCCATGCATGGAGTGGAGGCCCCACCCCCAGCCATTCACTCCTTGAGCAAGCATGTCCTGAACTCCATATGGGAGATATCACGTCTGAGACATGGTCCTCTTCCTGAGGAGTTTACATCTAGCTGGTCAGAAAAAAAAAGCCAAAAAAGTGTACAAAGTACTATATATTAAAGTATATGCTACAATTTGGCCTAGAGGGAGATTCTCCTCAATGAATAGATCTCAGAGTACCCAAGACCTATTTGGAGAAGACTGGAAAGAGGTGCTTCAGATGGAAGAGACATATGAATTACTCCTTCCTTCTAAAAGTCACCTTCTCTTTGGGGTCACTCATGGTGACTTCTATTCTCCCCATTAAACACTGCCTATATAAATGTAAAGAGGCCATCCCCTCACACTCTGTCGGTGCAGGAGAGGCACCCATGCCCACATCCTAGGCATGGGGCAGGAGGCGTAACTGTGCTGTGTTCCAGCACCCATCTGATGTGCAACAGTCCCTAATGAGACAGAATCAGTTTCCATGGCTTCCAGAGCCCTCACTCTCACCCCCTGACCACTGAGCTCTTTGAATGGAGGTCAGGTGCACGTGGCACAGTGCCTGGGGAGCCACCTGAACTTGGCCAGTTAAAAGCAAGCTGCATTCTTCCACTGCTCTTCAGGTGGACGCATGGATCCAGGTGGCTTCAAAAAGGCAAAACAGCCATGGCCCACAAACGCATTTGCACCCTAACTCAAAGCCCACCACGTCTAAGGAGCTGGAGAGGATGTGCCAGTCTGCATCATTAGGAAGAAGACATCTGATTGAAACAGCCCTGGTGCCCCAGGCTGCAGGAGAACCAGCATTTTCTTCCACACGTTGTAGCAGAGCTGCTCCCCAGCCCCTTGTGGGTGCATGGGCAGCAGGACTCCTGCCCATATCTGCCCAGCTGCTGGCTCGTGGGGGCAGCCAGAATGTTCTTCTGCATGGCCAGCAGGGTCTGCACCCTCACCTCCTGAGAAGGGAGCCTGCTTAGCCATGGGTTTTCAGGGCTGGAGCTCCTCTAAGGCAGTCTACACCCCTGCAGGTCGCAGAACCAAAGAAACCTCTGCTTTCCACACCATCTGGTCTGACTGAAGGGCCAGGCCTGGAGAGAGCTCAGGACACCATCTGGCTACCACCAGAGCTTAGGTCTGGGCCTGCTCAGCTTTCTGCCCCTTCTAACAGCTAACCGTAATGTGCTCGGCAAGGTCGCCAGCCCCCTTTGCCCATCCCCAGAGAATTCCCTTTGTCCTCTCTGCCCCATGCCCACCCAGCTCTGTGCTCCCTCCTGTCACTAGAGGCAGCTCCATGTAAGGCTCTGACCTCAGCCCTTCCTCAAGGTAGTCACTGTGCCCTGCATAGGTCATTGCTGACCTGGCCTCCAGCTTACTTCCCAGATCATGGTATGAGCTGGAAAGAATCACTTCCCCTCCGTGGGCCTTGGTTCCTCATCTGAAAGGTGAGTCCTGAAGCTCCCTGCTATGTGAGACCCTGGTCCACTTTCTTCCAGGGACTAACTTCTGATGAATGACTATTCTTTCTTTTGCTGAGGTCACCTGTATCCCTCCTGCAGTTGACAACACCCAAGTACACAACTAACCCTTAAACTCCATTTGAACAATTAGAAGTTAGAGCCCAAATGGCCTTGCATTGCTAAGGTTATGTCCTGCAGTGCTGGGAGCTGGGACAGTCTGTGATCGGCTGGGTCTTCTCTGTCCACTCCTCACCCTTCTTTGTCCCCACTGGAAAGCACTGATAGGCTCCCTTGTCCAAGGGCAATCAGAGGGAGAGGTGTTGATTCCTCCAGTGCTTCTTGGAGGGGTCCCCTCCTCAGGCCCAGAAGGTGAGGGCCTGGCAGGATTCCCTCCTCCTGTTCCCCAGGGTCCTCTGCCTCTTTGGGCCTGAAATGCGAGGGTTCCTTGAAATTCCAGCACCTGGGTCTTGTCCTGCCTCTATGGTTTTCCTGCACACCGCTCATACCTCTGTAAATTGTCTCTATTAAACTCCGCTCAAATTATGCAATTAGAGAGAGCCTCCTGCTTCCTGCCAGGACCCTGCCATCAGATCATACAGCGAACAGGAGGGTGGAGGAGAGAGTTCAGAAGTGAACCTAGGAAGACCTTAACTCACATTTTTAGAATCATTACATTCAAATAATAAAGACAGCAAATGAAATAAAGGGACCGTCAGTGGCATTCTTACTTATCTTAAGTGAGCAATCATGGGCACCGTATAATTAAATTCCATTTACCATCATTTGCTTGCTAAAATTTCTTCCGGATCTCTCACCCCTGCAGTTTTCAGTGGCACACGTGTAAGTTTGCTGTGCTTTGCTGCAGATAATACGCATACTGAGAGGTGGCTTCTCCTGTGTCTAGCATCTCCACTGAACTGTCACTTTGTCTAATTCCATGGATTGGAGCTGGTGGCCCCTGCCTCCTGTCTTACAGTTGCTGCAGAAAATCAGCAGCATTTGGTGCTTCCGGAGAACAAGGCCAGTGACCCTTATTTAACTGGAGCTGTCAGCCACCACTGCGATGAGATTCCTCCCGCCCTCCTCAATGGGCAGAGGGGCTCTGCAGCCCAGCCCCTCTCCAGCAGCTTCCTGCCAGGACTCACTGGGAATAGCTGATCCTAGCTTGGCTCTGCAATGCACCCTGGGTGCCACAGCCCTGCCCCTCCAAAGAGCCTTGGTGAGGTCCAAGGGCCTGTGTGTTCCTTCACCTCAGCGCCCTTCATCTATCCCAAGTCCAGCTGCCGAAACCTCTTCCCGTACTCTCTTTCACCTGATCTTCCTTTTCCTCGACCTAATGTCCTGTCCCCACACAAGGAACTTCATCCATTTAAATGACACCCTGACACAGGATGATTCTTCCTCCTGGTTTGCTCCGATGGCACTGGTGAAGTGGGATGGTGGGTCACCTCTTTTCAAGCCTGGTGCTGCTCACACATTCTGACTTGGGACACTGAGATGGGTTCTCCCGAGGCAGAGTCTGGGATGGTCCTGCCAGGGAGTGAGGGAGACAGGGTAGGGCAGGGAGGAGGCTGAGTGAAACACCTGAGCCCAGTTCAAGTCCAGCGTCAGTCTGACCCCTCAGGGAGCGCTGGAGCATGCAGGCACACCTCCCCTCCAGGCAAGGAGGGGCTTTCAGATGCCCCAGGCACTGCCCTGCATCATGGCCTAGGAGGGGAGTTCTGGAACATCAGTTTCCAGGACACAGGTGCAACTTTGAGCTTCAGGCCACCAACACTCCCAGCAGGTGAACTGGTTGATAGAAGATCTGCTTGGGCATCAAGATTATCCTCTGTGCCAAGGGCTCCAGCTGGGTATATGCTGCAGAAGGAGCATCCTCTACCCCTGTGCTGGCCAAGGGGCAGCTTCCTTCTCACCTCGCCAAAGTGCACCCAAACCTCAGAAGGGGGTTCCACATTTTGGTGGCTGGTTTACATCCTGAGATCCTTCTTGGCAGGCCCTGAGCCTTGCTAGAATTTGCCAATTTTTCCCAGGGACTGAATCTTACCTTTGTACCCAAGATCTGTCAATCTGGGATTGTGCTTCAAAGACACTGAAACCTTGGCTCTCTGATCCTTACTCCTGTCTGAATCTACACAGCCCAAGCCACAGCTTCATTCAGGTGCTCTGTCCCTCTGATGGACCTGCTGGACAGAAATGCAGACTCACAGAGCACAGGTCTGTAAATACCTTGCTCTGCTTGACCCAGGTGACAGCCGCAGCCAGTTGCAGAAGTTCCAGCATGCCTTGCAGCTGCCTAATTAGATTCATACAGCTTTTAAGAGAAGTAGTTTTTTTTTAAGCTTCCAAAATGTAGGCATCATGGTCCTTTTAGCAGGTGCTATAGACATCCTACCTGGGGAGCCACCTCCCTTCAATGCTTCCCTCCTCCAGCACATCTAGTTGCCAGGCTTATTCAAAACCGAAAAAGGCTGCTCTGCCCCAGCAGTTGGAGGACTGAAATGCAAGAAATTAACACCTCCTGAGAACAGTCCTCAACCAACTGGTATGTATGTACTCGCCTCTTAGCAAGTATAATCTGAGGCATGCGCTCCACTGGTTTCCCAGTAGAATTAAGGCCCCTGCAGAATTAAGCTCTTATTTGCTGCATCCTTTCTTTGTCTTATTTTCCCAATTTACTGGTATATCTTGACCTTCCTAAATAAACTATTGACATCTGAGTCCCTGTCTCAGAGTCTGTTTCTGGGAGAACAGTCCCACCCAGGCAAAGCTGGAAAAGGTTGAGGCCAACCCATCACATGTGACTCAGATGCTCTTGGGTGTTTACTGTATGTCCTGAGGCCAGTGCTCAGGATCCCTGTGGAAGCTCCTTCCACACTGGTCCCTCCTGCACTGATGTCCCTGGAGAGGAAGCCACAGACTAGTCAAACACCCTTCTGGAGTTTCAGATGCCCCATTACCATTCGGAGGCACTCTCAGTTTCTCCAGAGGCCATTTCATTGCCTCCTTGGAGGCAATTTTAATCAGGGATTTGATCGTCTATGGAAGATTCCTTGTTCATGCTCATTCTTTTCCAGCTCCCTCAGGCCCTTTAACAATATTAGACTGCAATTCCAGGCTTATAGAATTTGGTGCTTAATGCCCCTTACTGCTACTCCAGAACAACTGAAGTAACTCACCCAGGTATTGGATTTACATTAGAGCCACTCCTTCCTGGAGCCTCCATTCCAGGTCTGCGGTTGCAATCAGGCCCCAGTGTGGAAGCAGAGGGAGACCAAGAAGGATGACTTCTCCTGAGCTCCAGCCAAGGTTCTTCCAAGACTCGCTGTGTGCAGACCCAGCCGTTCTGCCTCCTTTAAGGGATGATTGCCATCGGGGCTCAGCCAGTCCTGACCTGCACCCCTGTTCAGAAGCTCTGTCCATGCCAAAGTCTACTCATGTTCTCCCCTCAAAGATTTTACAAGCAGGCGATACTCAGCACATCCAAAACTTAGCTTCTGATCTTACTACCGAAGTCCATTCTACCCCACACAACCCCCCCACTTCTCAGCATACAGAACAGCTGTTCCTCACATCACTCAAGCCGGAAATCTGAGCAGCAGCTTCAGTTTCTTCCTTCACCCCAACATCCAATTCATCAGCAAGTCCAAACAGACCTCAAGTCCACCCTATAATCACCCAGGCCCACCACCATTGTTCCTTGTCTGAGATGTGCAGCAGACTCTCAATGACTTCCCTGGGGTCCTACGTATTCCATACCAAAACCACTCACCAGAGAGCAACCAGAGACTGGACAACAATGCCAATCAGACTGTCCTTCTTTCTGTTTAAAACTCATCTGTGTTGCTTAGGACACTGAGAGCATTCTTCCCTAAGGTCTCCACTTAAGTCCTCAGCACCATCTCAAGCCATCCTTCCCCTTCCTTGCCACCCTCCAGCCACACTTAACCTCGTGTGGCTCTGGGAACATGGTAGGCTCCCTCCCACCCTGGGGTCTTTGCTTGTGCTAATCCCTCTACCTGGAACTTCCCCATGACCTCCATGTGCGGTGTCCTTTCATCCTTGGTGGCTCAGAGAACTCTTCTTTACTCACCTACCCAGAAGCATGCTTCTATTTGATTTATTGCATTTACATCTATTTATATTTTAAAGGAATTTGTCATAGTCTATAATAATTTGGTTTGTTTCTTTTCTGTCTCCTACACTAGCACAATGAGCTCTGTAAGAGCAGGGACCATGCCTATCTCACATGCCCTGTCCTACTGGCAGTGCGTTCGGTTTCCACTGCTGTTCGATGAGATACTACAAACAACCTGGATTTACTACTGCCCAGCTTCTGTAAGTCACAGTCCAGGTAGAGCAAGGCTGGATTCTGTAGGCCTTAGCCAGCACTGTGGTCCTTGCCTGGGGCACAGGGACCTCCCCCAGGTTTACTTGGCTGTTGGCCTAGTGTATTTCCTTGCAGTGGGAGGAATGAGGTCCCTACTTCCCTGCCTGCTCTCAGTCAGGACTCCGCCCAGCAACTACAGACTGCCCTCAGCTCCAGCCATGTGGCCCCCAGAGCAGCTCCCTGCATGGAGCCCTGCTTGCTTTCGGATCACCAGAGCACCTCTGTGACTTCCCCTTCTGCCATCAGCTGGAAGAAACCTTGCATTCAAAAGGCTCATGTATTCAGGTCAGACCCAGCCAACTGACTGAGGACCCTAACCACAATCCCTTCCAACAGTACCCAGATCACGACTTGATTAAACAACCAGAAGAAGGGAGTACACCAGGACTCCTGGGGGCCACTGCAGAATCCCACCTTTAAGTCACCTATTTACATAAGTATTTCTCAGGAGCCTGCATGAAGCTGCCTGTAGGTATAGGTCAGGAAGTTTAAAAAAGAAAGAAAGGAAACAAAATGCCTAGTGGGAAATATGAGAAGAGCAAGAGACCTGTGTGACACCTGGGGCTGGAAAGCACAGTGTCGACCCAGCTTTGCCTGCAGCTTGCAGAGAGAAACGTGGTGACGCACTGAGCTCCTCTGAACTTCAGCTCGTCCCTCTGCAAAATGGGCAGGACTCCCTACATCGTGGAATGGAAAAGGTTAAACCCAACCATCTACACCGACTCACTCACTTGAGACCCTCCCTGTCACTCATCGTGCATCGGAGCCTCCAGCCTTGGTGCATCATCCACGGCTTATCTAATAATCACAAAGCAGGAGAATGGGACGTGGTTTTCCTGCCATGTAGAATTTAAGAATTCAGCAAGTGACACCCTGCCCACTGTGGGGCTCACACATCGTAGGAATATGGAGCACATGGATCCAGAGGGCAGCAGCTGGGCATCCAAGACTGTGGGAAGTCGCTCCAGAAAAATTAAACAACAAACTTGAGTGTTCTTTCTAGAGAAAATAAAATCACTTTGGCCACTCTCTCTGCCTCATGCCTGAGCAGCCTTGGTCAGGAGCGCTCAGCAAACAACTTTGCTTTCTTTGATTTTCTGCATTAATTCTATTTTGAAGCCAAATGAAATTTGACAGCACAGACAAGCGTACAGGCATCTCCAGGGCTCGGGAAGGGGCTGGCGCCTTGGCCAGAGCCTTCCTCAAAGCTGGAGTTATGCTCCTTTCCTTGGTATCTGAGCACCTTGGGGCAAATGTGGGAAGTCAATGCTGCCATTGACTTCCTAGGCATGAACATCTGCCTGCATTGTGGAACTTCCTGTCACATCAGTGTCTGTCCTTTGGCAACAAGTTAATTCCCTCCCACTGTCCGGGTGGAGAACCCTCTCTCCACCTCCTGATCTCCTCAGCAGGATCCTTCGATCAATCCCCCTCCCCTGAGACCCTGTCGGGACACTCTGCCAAGGAATGCTGAGAGCCTCGCCTTTACGTTAACCCTGCCCAGATACTCTTTTTAATTTCCATTTGGCTCAGGGCCCATGTAAATGCTGAATCCTGATCTCATTTCTAATTCATTTCTGTCACCCATCAAACTTGACCAGTGAGGAAGAGTTTAGAGACTTGGGTTTGTGAAGTTCCAACTTATACTTCTTTGCCTGGAGGAGGGAAACAAGACACTGGGATTCATTGCTGGGTGTCACGTGGCTTTGGCAGGCTGTGGTTATTTATTCCCGAATGGCAACCCTACCACGCCAACCACAAGTGCCACAAACATCCCCCACGGCCATCATCAGCATGGCAGGCCCTACGTGAAGTGAGAAGGAATGGGCAAACCCGGGTGGCCCCTGTCTCTTCCCCAGCTCCTGCTCCTGGGAGGAGTCTTGCTGAGATGAGCCCGTTGGACAGACAAGCAGCCCTAAGTGACCCCCACCCTATCTGGCTCCTGTGCAGCCTGGATGCTTTTCCCAGGCTCTGGTCACTCTCTTTCTCACTCCTGGCCTGTATCAGGGGAGAGGATACAAGTTTACCTCCAAGGTCTCAAGACACAGGGAGGTCCCCAAAATACCATCCGAGTCTGTCACCTGTGGACATGATCCACACAACGGCTTAAGACCTGATCTTTTCTGAAAGAGCCCGGGAGGGCCCCTCTGGATCCATGGAACCCAAGCATCTGGCCAGTGCCCCACGCTATCCTCAAATGAAGGGAAGCTGCAAAGGAGCAGCATACTGCCATGAGCAATTATGAGAGGGAGGGGGTAAGAGGGAGACGTTCTCACCAGGGATGCCTGATGAATTGCATTTCAAGAGAAGTTTGTGTTCTCAAAGTGGGAGCCCAAACAGCAGATTCTGGAGACAGGCAGACCAGGGCCACGAATGACCTGCTCGTGAGGCTCGCTCAGTCCTCCAGACATAAAACTGCACGCTGAACGACGGGCAGCTCCTGCAGGAGCCCGTGCTGGCTGCCCCTCTGGGCTGAGCTCTCTCTTCCTGCTCACCACAGGCCCCGCCAGTCCTCACGGCTTGCACCAGGCCTGCCTCCCTGTTCACACTATCTGTCAAGCCTTGGTAGGTGACTGGACTTAGGATTCCTGAACATAATGCCAGGGTAGTTGCCAGGCTCTGGATCCTCCTGGGGTTCAAATGCTGGTGCTGCTGTTTCCAGCTACATCACCTGCAGCTTCTCTGGGTATCAGCATTCTCATCTGTAAAGTGAACGTGATAACCATAATACTTCCCTTACATGGTTGCTCTTAGGGTAAAACAAACATTTAAAAGATGCTTCTTAGCTAAAACAAATGATAGCTCTTATTAGTACCCACTTAGGCTAACAATATCTCAGCCTGGTGTTGGAGACATTTATTCTGATGATAGACATTTGAAATTGCCCTGAGCTCAGCTGCGGGGTGTCCAGGGAAGGAGGAAGCTGTCTTCCTGTGACTGCAAACTTTTCTCCCCCATCTCTGTCCCTGCTTCATTAGTCCTCAGAATCACTCACTAAGTCCTCACAATAAATAAGGGATTGGGAAGGGTGGCATAAAAAAGAGAGAAGGAATCAAAGAAGAAGGCTCTGGTCCAGTTGCTTCCGAGTCTCAGTTTCCTCATCTATAAGATGGGAGGAATTTTGGAAAGATCACATCATGCGCAAAAGTGCCTAAACACAGTTTCTGGAACACATTGTATCATCAGGCTGACTCCATCCCTATAGTCTAATTAGGAAGACATAGAAATAGAGGCAGGGTCTGTCTTCACAAACACATGTCCCATTCAACCCCCAGGAGCTAGCCCAAAGCCACCTCTTCCAGGAAGACCCCCTGGGGTACATACCTTTTCCTTGGGCTCCCCAGCACACTCTCTCTTCACCCATGGTCTGTGGCACTTACTGCTTTACCTGTGTGTTGTGGTATTTACATTTTATCATCTGCTCTACCCTGCTGGCTCTAGGGGACAGAAACTGCTTCTCATCCATCCCTGAGTCACCCAGACAAGCGCGAAACCTGACACTTGAGAACCCACTCCGAATATTTGTTGAATGAATGAGTGGTTCCAGCTACCAAAGCACCAGCCCAGGGCACTCTCTAGGCTCTGCTCTGAACGAGCCGTGCGACATTGAGAAACCCAGCCTCTCTGGGCCTCAGTTTTCCTCTTCTAGCAACTGACAGTTTAGACTAGATTTTAGGGCTTCCTGTCCTAAGTTGCCTAGCATCCTTTAAGGGAAGTCCACACTTCCCACCAAGGTGCGAGAGGGATCCACAAGGTGAACCAGGTCAAAGTTAACCGTAGGTCAGGTGTTCTGTGGAGAACTGCCTCAGCCCAGGGGAGGCCCCTGGAGTCACAGTCTGGGGACCAAGGATGCAATAAGAAGGAGCCACATATTTTGGTGCATGGGCTGAGCTCGGCTTGGTTGGATAATATCAAGGCCACACTCCAGTAGCACAGAGCCAAGAGTCAACCCAACTGTGGGACTTCCTGGGAAACTAACCTTTCCTTAGTTGCTGTTTTCAAAAGCCCTCCAGCTCACAACTGGAGGAAGCCAGGAAACACTTCCATAGTTTCTTCCTGTTCCAGAGTCTTTCTCCCTAAAATCCCACCTATATCTTCAGCTCTTTGGATATGAACTTCAGAAACAAGTGAGAAATTGAGCCATCTACATCTGTGCCCGATGAGAGCTGTGGAGTCCTATCAGCCTGTTGTCCGGCCTGGACTGAAGCTCATCACTTCCCCATTGCCTCCTGCTCTGGGAGCTTGGGCCTGGTCGTCCATGCACGGGATGCATGAGAATGAGCATAGGAGCAGAGGCGTGTGAGTCCCCAATGGCCTGAGCAGATAGGGGAGGCAGTCGCTGGAAAATAATGGAATTAGTTCCTCAATTTGGGGCCCTTAAAAGTAGATTAGGGCCCTGATTAAAAATTAAATTAAATTAAAAATCCATTTCCCCTTGACTCCTAGTAAGAACAGATTCCTGTTGAGAGGCAACAGAGGTGGGTCCACACCAGCCAGTGGGCCCTCAGTCACTGTTACCAACTTCCCCACCTGGCATCTTCTCCAGCATGTCCTCCTTTCCTGTCCATCAAACAAGGGGGGTACCCTTCTTCCTTGAGCTCTGAAAGCCCACTACACAGGACAGAAATGGGTGGCAGCTGGGGTGGGTGCCGGTGCCAACCCTTGTCCACATGCTTCTCTTTTGGCCAAGCACACTGACCCTGGTGCTACTGGAGGTCACTTGGGTCACTGCATGATTTGGTGTAGCCTTTCCAGAAATCAGTTCCTCCAAAGATTTCACATGAATAATGCTTCAGTCCATTTTCTGCTGCTCTAACAGAATATCTGAGTAACTTATGAACAGAAGTTTATTTGGCTCAGGCTTCTAGAAGCTGGGAAGTCCAAGATTGAGAAGCCTCATTTGGTGAGGGCTTTCTTGCTGTATAAGAGAGCAGAAGGAAGAGGGGGTGGGCTGCTGTTGGGAGGTGTCAGAAACTTTGAGATGGGGCCTAGTGAGAGGTTTTCCAGTCACTGGAGGCATGCCCCTGAAAGGCTCCCTTCTTCCTCGGTTTGCATCCCACTCATGAGGTGAAAAGTTTGCCCCACCACATGCTCCCTACCACAATGTGCTTCCTCACTACAGGTCAAAGTAAGGAGTCCAACCAACCACACAGGGGACCCTCCAAATGGTGAGCCAAAAATATACCTCCCCTCTTTTATTTTGATATCCTTAGGGTATTCTTTTTTGTCCCAGTAACTGGAACTGACTATTATAGGGTCTGAATTTATTCCTTTGATCAGGAACCCACTCCTGAAACAATCAACCCACTCTTGGAACAATGGCATTAATATTAATTCACACATGAGACGGAGCCCTCAGAACCTATTCGGGTCTCAACACTGTTGTTCATGTGTTGTTCAACACATGAACTTTGGGGGACACATTCAAACATAGCCAGTGGGAAGCATTTGATTTGTTCTCTTGAGTTTTGAGCAATTTTAAATATTTGGGAAAGCAGAGGGAAGGCCCTGGCTTATCAGAGTGACCTGCATTTGGCTGTGCTATTGTCAGCCAGAGTTTGTCTTTTCAAGCTGCCGAGGAAGATAGGCTATGGGCCAAGAGTGGACAAGAAGTCCTTTCCTGCTGTCTGCACTGCAGGCCCAAGCAGTGTCCCCAGCTTTTCCAGGACAGCTGGCCTCCCTGATGCCAGGAGCAGGGTCCCTCATCTGAGGGCAGGAGACAGCTCTGCTGATCCACTCCCACACTCAACTCCACTCCAGGTCCAGGAATTTCCCCTTCAACATATGGTCATGCAGCTGACCAGGGGAGGAGGGCTTTTTGTATTTGATTCTTGCCAGCTTTGTTTATCAAAAACTAGTCACCTTGGCTAGTCTTAAACAAAGTGGTCCAAAGATGTCTTGCTGCAGAGAGCGCCCAGGGAAATCATGAGCCCAGGAGACGGCAGGCACTGTCCTCAGCTGGGAGGTCCTGATTCCCTAAGACAGTTTCCTTTGTCAGGTAATGGGGCACAAGAGGGTGATGAGCAACACACACCATGGCCAGACTCTAGCAGATTCCATAGTGTGACATGCTGGAACCTCAGCAGAGGGGCTGGCAAGGACAGAAGAGATACTGGCAGTGTGTAGCACTGTAGCTGGAGAAACTGACCAAGCTGGGGCTGGTCCACAAACAGCAGTGTCCCTATGGCCCTGCACATGTATCACAAAGCTTGCTCATTTGGGGGAGGGGAGCTTATAAATAGGAAGTCCCCATTCCCAAGATGTAGGAAGCCAGGCACATCAGCCCGTGGGAACAGGCCCAAGTTCAGTGGTACAGGAAGGAGTCTAGCCTTCTTGAGAAAGAGAGTCAGACAGGGTCAACAAGGCAGCCAGGGCCCAGTTAGGGGATGCAGGGGGTGTCTGGGTGGCATTCTGTTCTACTTTCCGGCCAGGAACTGTGGATCGGTGGTGAACACGGGTAGAAGCCAAGTGCAGAAGCAGCTCAGAGAAGGTTGAGGTAAGCTGGGCTCGCGGGCAGCAGGTTCAGGACACTCATCCCAGGCTTCAGCAGCTCGGTTACAGCCACAGAAGGAAGAGGCTGCTGCTTGTCCCTGCAGAGGGCAGCGCCAGTGGACTAAGCACTCAGCACTGAAGTACATTACAGGTGGCACCATGCTGGGACACCCAGCTAAGCAGCAAAACATGGTCATGTGAAGCTGCAGGGTTTGGCAAAAGGAGAGTGGGGCTACACTTTATCCCCTCGTGCATCCCCAACCAGGTGAGCAGTACCAACTACAGAACCATAGGTGGCACCCCCGAGACCTGGGTTCAGAAACTGACACCTATGAATCCCAATATCTGATTCCCTTTTGTTCCCAGAAGCTCTGGCCAAAGCAGGGCCCAGGCCTGGGGCTGGGCTCGAGTCAACAGCAGGAGGGGGCCTCTACTACCTGGAATGACCAGGTGCTCGAGTCATACTAGTTGTCAAGGAAACAGCTTGGAAGAGCACTGCTGGATGGCACCAAAGGACCCAGGCTCTTGATTTTGCCCAAGAATCATGCTCAGGCCTGGCAAGAAACGGCATGGCAGGTAGAAGCAACCGCAGGCGGCAAGGAGCAAAGGTGAGCACAGGCAGGGCTCTTGCAGAGAGCAGCACTGGGCCACCCAAACCTCACCGGAGTCCTGTGGGGAGGCAGGCTGGTCACACTGGTCAAAGGCCTCGAGGTGGCAGTAACAAAAAGCCTTCGGCTGAGCAGGCCAGGGAAGGCTGGTGCTGACAGCCCACATGCCTGGCAGTGCAAACACCTTTAAGCTGCCTGAATCTTGGTTGTAATTCGATTAGTGATATGGGATTCTTTAAGCCCCATAAAATACAATACTGTCGGACCATTCTTTTCCTCTGCTTTTTTAAAAAAATTGCAATTATTCCAGCTGCATGCAAAGCTGTGGGTAGTTTTGCAGCCTGGAATGAGCATCTCTTGTGTAGGACAGCATCTTTGAAACATTAAACAATGATTAGGCAGGCTCTGGGCCAAGGCATGATGGGGCTTCTGCAGGGGTGGGGGGGACCCAGCAGCTGGTGGCAAACAATCTGGGAGCTTTGATTCTATTTCATCACTGCATTGTGATTTTCTTACCAACAATTAAAAATAATGATTCACAGTTGTGCAATTACTTGTCATTCATGAGGCTTTTGAAGGTGGCTCCAGGTAGTGGTGGGTGGTGAAGGAGACTCAACCCACCGTCATCGGGGACTGTTCACATGAGCACACGTACGGCCAGGTGTGTATGTGCCTGCACACACAGTGTACACGTGCTCACCACTGCATAACACACACGCAAGGTCCACACCCACACACATGAACACATATGTGCGCACACACAAAACACATTTCGCACACACAGGGCACACATGTGCACATGCATGCACACGCATACACCACACACACATGCCTATGTGCAGGTGCACACACAAACATGCCACCTGCTCCCTATTTCAAGGGAAGTACAGGGCTGCTGCCCTCTCACACATTGACCTGAAGCATGGCTACTGACTTCAATCACCTGTAGCCCCAGGCAGGAGCCTAGAAGCATTTACGTAACGCAAGACGACCATGCCCTTTTAAATTCCTCATTTGTCTCCCACTTCACTTGTCCTTCTGCCAAGCATCTCCCTCTCTCTCTGTCTCCAAAGGAGAGAAGGAAAAGAATGAGGACAAAGTTCAAATAAGTCTTGTGGAATGAGAGGCCTATGATGTATCAAATTTAGACCAGTGAATGTGGTCTGGGTTCAACCCTCCTCTGTGTGTCTTTGGGCAAGTTCCTTAACTTCTCTGTGCCTGTTTTCTTTTCTATTTTTGTTTCTTTTTTAGATGTACATGACATTAGAATAGACCATGACATAATTATAAAAGCATGGAATGCACCTTTTTCAAATTCAATCCTCAATATTTCCCCTTCCCCTTCTCTTCTTCCCTTCCCCCATTTTTTTTAGTTACACAAAACAATAGAATGCACAATGACACAGTTATAAAAGCAGGTAGTACAACTAGTTCTAATTCCCTCCCCAGTACTTCCCCTCCCCCATTCTCTTCTCTCTGCTCTACGGATCTTTCTATTACGTACTAATAGTTTTTAATTTAGTGACTTGTTGATGAACATATTAATGAGATTTACTAAGTAAGATTCATTTTACTCCTGTTTCCTTTCTAAATAAAACATTGATGATTTTTTCTACCATAGGGCACTGATTGATGTATATGAAGTATTTAAAACAGCTCTAGTACCCATAGTGCTCAAAGAGCTGGGGGTGCTTACTAAAGACTCTGTCTCCCTAGGAGCACTTGAAGCTACTTTAGTCAGAAGCCCAGACCCGAGAAGTGGGGATTAAACTCCAGCCCTGGCAATAGCTGGCCAGTGGTCTAGCCAGGTGTCTGGAGGCCAGCCTGGGGACCCCTTCCTGGTCAAACCTGCCTGCTGCCCCCAGACGGAAGTAGATCTAAGACGGGACCCATTATCTGTACCCAGAAAAGGTGCACAGGGTGAGCCCCTTGAAACACGACACAGGCGTGCAACTGTAGGATGGGTGACCATCATTCTGGCTCTTTCCTGCTCTCCCTAAGAAGCAGTGGGGTGCACTGGCCACCAAGGGGGAACCAGAGAGGAGGGAGCCTGTGTCCACATGTTCTCAAGGCTCCCAGCAGCATAGTGTAAAAAGACAGGGGCCTCAGGGCCAGTGGATCTGGATTTGCGCTCCTGTATTTCTTGGCTATATGGCCTTGGGCACTTCTTTTTCTAACCTGCGACATAGCTTCCTCATCTGTGAGATGGAAATACTGACCACATCTCCTTCCCTGGGAGACTGTGACTAAAAATTGCCCACAAAATTGAATGACTCCTGTGAACTAGGCACAGGGATTCGAGATGACCAGGACCAGCCTCTCGCTGTGACTAACTGGCACTAAATAACACAGATTCCAGGGATGACTACCTAGTTAAATCACAGTGCACTCGGGGCAGAGCCAGGGCACGGGGCAGCATGCCGAGACTGGAGCAGGGGAGCAGGGCCATGGAAGCTTTCTGCAAGCAGTGGCTCTGCTTTCTGACCCTCGGAGCTTAGAACTAAGCAAAGGGGTGTGGGAGGGTTTCATTCTCACTGAGGGCTGAGTAGGCCTCTTGCCCAGAGCTACTCTAACCTAACCCAGGGTTGCCTAGCCATGGATCACCATGCCCACACGCAGTGCCAACAAGCCAAAGAGCTGGAGTCAGGACAAAGCAGAGACTACAAGAGGAGGAGGAAGGCACTGTGGCTGGGCTCAGGAGACCCAGGGTTCCAGTCCAGCTCTACTGCACACAGACAGGGGACAATGGCTGGCTCCTGCCCTACATACATCTTCAATTTCCTCCTGACAGCCGATGGGGGTTTGATTGACTGACCTTGGGTTCTGCGGGCTTTTGGCCACCTGAAACATTGGGGAACACCTCCGTTCTGCCTGTCTGGAGGCCTATCTAGTTCTCTTCCTTCTTCTGGCAGTGGATGCGCAGGGCTTTGGCCAACATGGCCAGCGTGAAGAATGGATCCATTAGCAAGGAGATCATGGCCCGGGCAAGAGAGGTAGTTACCACCCAGCCCACGAGGACAAGACCAACTAGAGCCCAGTTCTGTTTGGAAGCAGCACCAAAGGGAAGGTATGATGCCAGATTTAGGTTGGGCCACTCACTGCCAACCAAGAACACATTTAAGCCTACAACGAATGGGATTCTTCTTTTTAGAGCTTTATAGTTATACATAGTAGTTGGATTTGTCCTAACAAACTCATACATGCATGGAAATCTATTTCAATTCATGATCACTCCCTTTTTCCTCCCTCTTTTAACATCCATCCTCCCTCCTATGAATGGGATTATTTTAAAAAATTTTTTAAATTAAGAAATTGAGTTATTTTAAAATCATAAATGAATGTAAAGTAACAATATGATATGCATATATTCTTAAATCAGAATTATCCCCTAGATCCCTCTCTATTCTTCCTCCAGCTCCCCTCCCCCATAGGCCTCCTCCCCCTTCTTCCTGATACTTATCTATGACTGCCCTAGATTATGTGTTGCTACGCCTTTGTTGGGTCTAATACATGAAATTGACTACCTCCATAAATGGGATTCTTGAAAGACTATTTGACATTACCATTGCTTTGATGTGCTTTTAGTTAAAAATTTGGGTTAATTTTGAAATTTCAAGTGGCAGGAAAGAAGGTGTATGATTTTTGTGTTTGTTAAAAAACGATATGAATTCAAAAAGGAAACAGAAACTGAATATAGCAGAGAAAATGATGTTTTTTATTTTTATTTTTTAACGTGTTTTCTGAACCATGGGATGGGGTATCTCTGGGACCGCTAGTAAGGGAACCCAAGATGGTCATGTTCATTGAGCATCTACTTTGTGCTAGGTACTGGGATACCCTGTGTGGCATGAACAAACTCAGAGTGTTCAGTTGTGTGCTAACACAAAGTACCTGGACCCTGGAAATCTGTTCAGGGAATGAATGAATAAATGAATGGATAGACGGATGGATAAGTAAACGAACACCAAGATTCAAAGGCAGCTGAAAACCCTGGGGTTTCCTTCCTTCTGGAAGTCTGTGGAGTTTGAATCACTCAGTCCCCCACCCCATACTGACCCTTTGGGAGTCATTAAAAAGCACAGTAATTAAAACCAGGAGGCTCAGAGCTCTGCTCCCATCATTTTCTTGAGATAACAAGGAGAAGGAGTCAGGGGAGGAGACACATGGCATCAGAGTTGCAGAGTAGACCAGGCACAGCGATTATTAGGAGTGCTTGCTGAGGTTGGGTGACAGAGGGACTGGGAGATTCTGGGTTGGTCCCTGACTCTGAGGACAGGAATGGAGTTCAGGACAGGCAGGCTGGGATTAACAGCAAGAGAAACTCCCCACCCTGCCTTGTATTTCACCCACCATCTGCATTCATGCCTGCTCCTTGGCTGGCAGTGAAGATCACTCCAGGCTTGACCCCAGCAAGCCGTGGCTGCTGCCTGAGCGCAGCTCTGGGAGAGCTGGGGAGGAGGCTTTCCTGGGCTCCTCTGCTGCAGCACAGATGGGGGACAACAATTCGAGCAGTGACTCACAGAAAGCGTCCAACTGCACTGGATGCCCTAGGTAGCTTGCTTAATGCAGATCCCAGGCATTGCCCCAGGTCTGCAAATTAAAAATTTACCCATTGTTTCATCAAATCAATATGTATTGAGTACCTACAAGTACCAGACACTGTTCTAGGTACTGGAGACAGAGCTGAGGGCAAAACAGATGCCCCATCTACATAGAACTTACATACTGCTAGAGGGAAGAATGTACAAATAAATAAGGGAGAGGAAACAGGGAATCTCAGCCCAGCAAGCAGCAGAGATGCTGTAGAGGGAAAGAAGCAAGGGAAGGTGAAGAGTGGGGGGGACAGGGGCTCCCAATTGAATGGGGAGGTTCAATAACAGCCCTAGCAAGAAGGTTCCTAGCATTTGAGGAAGGGCCTAAAGAGGTAAAGGAGCAGATTGTGCAGGCACAGGGGTGGGGTAGGGGTGAGCATTCCAGATGGAGGGCACTGACTCCAATGTCCTGAGGCAGGGGGTTACCTGGAATGAATCTTGGTACCTTTAATCAAGTTGAAACACTAACATTTGAGACCACCGCAGCAGAGTGACAGCGTCCTACAGAGAAGCCAGCCTTTGAAAAGGCAGGACTTGTGGAAGATGTTGCTAAGGAGGCAGAGAATAGGGACTCAGACTCCAAACAGGGCCATCTGCAGAGCTCAACTCCTGGCCTCAGGGAGGCTTGGGTGAAGACAGTGGGATTGGCCGCCCCATAGGCCTGACCCCTAAGCAAAGGCACAGCAGAGGAGGGTTCAGAAGAGAGAAGCCCCAGCCCACACAGCTGTGGCAAGGGCTGGGAACAAGGACTCAGTGACGGAGACAGTCCAATGGCTCGTACCGCTTCATTCAGAATGTTAAACAGCGACGTCCGATCCTTCACGTCTTATCTCATCCAAGCTCCAAACAATTCTGGAGGTAGGAATTATACATCTCCATTTTGTAGATAAGGAGAATGGGGTTCACAGAGGTTAAGAACACACAGCTAGGAAGACGCTAAGCCAGAACTGAAGAGCTGGCTGCATGCCAACCTCCGCGCACTTCCCACCCGTCACTGTCACACGTTGGCTACGCGCCACCTCGAGCTGGTCTCATCGCTGCTGCTGTGGTTGTTTTTATTACTGTCATTTTAACTCGCCCTTAGGGCACCCTTAGCACCCGCTGCTTGTGTGGAACTCTCACTCCCACTACCCGTTATCCTCAGCAGCTCAGGGCAAGGCAATGTCCCTGCATGGCACCTAAGGAAACCAAAGCCTCAAGCCCCATGGCCGGGAAGTGGCAGAAGTGAGGCTGCAAAGGAATCCTGTTAGGTTCCATTGCTATTTTACTCTTATGGTAGCATCTCATCTGATCCATCCTTCTCTTCCTACTCCAGAAATGCATGTGGAGCCAAACCATGTTGGCCCACCTTGAAATAAACCAAAGTCCTGTGCTGAGTGCCATGATGTCTAAGAGAAGAAGCTCCTGGGTGGAACCTGCACGGCGTAGCGCCCTTAGTTCAGGCTGAGCTGGTCTGAAGGGTCCTTCAGTGCCTCTGAAGGCCAGAGAGGGTGCCCTTTCTCTGAGCACCTCTGAAGGGCTCCTTCCAGAGGGTGGTCTTGGGGAGCCCCATTATTAGTCACCTCTCTGTCCATTCTCCACAGGGGCACTCTAGCTGGGTCCAAGCCCTACCCACAATGCCCTCTTCCCAGGGCTCCACTGCCTCAGGGTGCTGGGACTAAGCCTATTGCTGTGCTTCTCCCTGAGCACCCCTGATTGCCTCCCACTCCTCCCTGCTCACCCATCTGTCTCTCCTAAGGGGCAAAAAGATGAGCCCTTTCTTCTCAGAGGCAAAAGTGGTTTCTGTGTCTGAATACATCTTCTCCTCCCTCTACAGAGACCCTGCTCCTGACCCTAGCCTCGAGGGACTCCAGTGACCCCTCTAAAGACCCATTAAAACACTACCTGGGCCTCCAAATTTCTTAACAGCTCTCCAGACAATTCTTATATGGCTGAGAACAACCTGCCTTTTAAAAAAGAGAGAAATAGAATAAAATGAAATACAATAGAATTGAATAGCACAGAACAGCACACAATAGGAAACAGCAGAGTGCTTTGCTTTTTAAGAGTGGGTATTGTTTCTTAAAAGTTTTGCTTCAGTTGCGCTGTGTGTGGTATGAGCAGGTGTGTCATCCTGGGTCAGGATGTAAATATGTTTCTTGCTCTATGTTATGATAATTTTTTTATTTTTATTTTTGGAAAACATTACTCTCATTCCTGCCTTAGCTTGTGATTCTCCTCTGTAATCAAAATTCCTGGCAAAAATCTATGCTCTCTGGCTGCTCTCCACCTCCATCTGCTTTCCGCAGCCCCCAGCCCCAGTCTTCACTAACATTGCCTCTCAATCACTGAGGTTTCCATGACCTGCATCTTCCAAATGCAGAGCTTCTTCTCGGACTCCTTGTCCTTCCACCCATCTGTGGATGTGTGGGAATAGATGGCTACCTCATTCCTGGAATTCTGTCTGTGCACCGGGCTGTGTTGTCTTCCAGATTCTCCTGGCCATTCCTTTGCTGTACCTCAACAGCTAACCTCTCCTCCTGATCCTGAGTATCTAAACCTCAGGTTTCTCTCAGCTTCTGCTCTTTCTTTTCTCCGTGGACACCCTCTCCCCCGAGCTGGTGGTTTCAATTGTCCTGTGTATGAGACTCCAGATCCACGTCCCCACGTTATCTTCTGAGCTCGTTATACGTTTCACCAGCTATGTGCTGGCCTCCTGAAGATGGGGCGGGGCCAAGGAAGGTAAAATAAACATTCAAGGCACTATAGGCAGGAGAGGCAAGCAGCGGGGGTTATCAACCCCACTTCACAGAGGAAGAAGC
Organism: Aplodontia rufa; assembly: GCA_004027875.1. Classification (NCBI taxonomy): domain Eukaryota; kingdom Metazoa; phylum Chordata; class Mammalia; order Rodentia; family Aplodontiidae; genus Aplodontia; species Aplodontia rufa. The sequence continues at coordinate 52,254 of PVKS010004503.1, read as the reverse complement.
TGAGATTGAGCAGTTCAGAGTTTCCACGATCCTTTATCCACCATGAAGAGGGTCCTAGAATCCATGACTTCCAACTTCAGCCTAGAGTTCTTTCCCTTCTCACAGTGTACTGGAAACTTAACACATACAGAAGTGTCATGGCTTTCCACCACAGGCTGTCAGCCAGAGCTGGGAATCAACAGGAACGCTTTTTAACACAGCGATGTCCGGATACCACCTGGACATGAACGATATAGAATCTTCTGGGAGAGCTATTTGTTTGAACTTAAGTAATTATAGATACACGTAAATGTATGAGAAGGTGCCAGCACCCTTCACCCAGCCTTCCCAGCCGTAACATCTCACACAGCTACAGCACAATATCGAAAGCAAGATGGTGACATTGCTACAATCAGTGCAGCTTACTCAGACCTCTCCAGTTATTCAGGCACTTACGTGGGTGTGCGTTGGTAGCTGGGTGCAGTTTTGTCACACGCGCAGCTTCCTGGAGCCACCACCACAACTGAGACATTTAACTGCATGATCACCACAGAGCTCCCTAAAGCGTTGGTTTTGGAAGTTCCTGAGCAACTCATTCTCAGGCACAGGGCCCGTGAGTTACTTCTGCACTGAAGCTTTGCTCCTCTCCACTCCCCCACCAGGGCAATGCAATCCTCAAGCCACCCTACTTTGAAGCTTAGAGCCATCCTGACCTGCTCTCCTTTGGCCACCTGCCCACATGGCCAACATGGTTCTTTCCTCATGTTTCTGAGGTCTGTGTCTTGCCCTTGATCCTCACTACCCACATGGCTCCAGGCATCTTGACTTTTTGTCCATCCTGCTGCAATAACCTCATCCATTTCCCTTTATGAAGCTGCCCCTTATACCATCAAATGCCATACAACATGGCCAAATCTCTCCATTGTCCAACTCTGACCACTTCATTCTTCTGACCAAAATTTTTTGATGATTTCCATCATTACAAAATAAAAGTCCAAACTTCTTAAATTCAAATGTGAAATCCTCTATATTTCACTCCATTTCCTTATTCAAATTTCTCCATTGCAGAAATTAATTGATTTCTGCAATATCAACTTTTCTTAATTTTCCATTTAAAGACAAATAGCATCCTTAAGGATATGATAAGCTTCTCACTGTGGGGAAAAAGAAGAGGCTCCATGATTTCTTCCTCCACGTGCTTCATTCTGTTCTGTTTCTGGTATGCGAGGAAGTACAGCAGAATGGACCCAGGAATTTGCTTCAGGAATATCCTGATCCTTAGGAGAATGTTTTTTTCATCCCTTGGTGTCCTTTCAATGTAAGACATGAGGCGAGGGCAGACCTAGGTGGAGCTGAGGAGCAGGGTACCTGGGCAGTCTGGTGTTAGCCACTACAGAATGGGAGCTTTCTTAGGTATCCCAAGCAAGGGGTCAGAGTTGGGCCCCTTGCTATCTCCCTTGGGATAGACAATCACCTTTAAAACTCTCTGCCTGTTTGCTAACATCCTCGCTGCATTTCCCATCCTTTAAGCCTGTGGCACAATGAGAGCCAAGTGATTCATGAGCATTGCCCTTCAGAAAGCTCTAAAATCCCTTCGCTGCATTGCTCCTACACTTCTTCCTACATGATGAGAAAATGGAAAAGAAAATTTGCTTATTGAGATTAAACGCATTTCAATTATCTGATATGTTTCAACTTTAATTGATAACAAATCATAAATTGCCCATCTCATTACAGCAACTGATTCACTGGGAAATTTACTACCTACACCAGAGAAGACTTTAAAGATAACACAAGCTCAGGGACTATAGGATCCAGTGACCCAGCAGTCTATTTTTAAAAATCACACATTATTAGAAGCACGTCTATATAAATGGTCCTATCAACAGCACTGGTTTCTAAACCATCTCGATACATGGTCTTTAATTTGGAGATTACGGGGGTGGTACATGTGGAGGGAGTCAGAGGCCATAGAATGTGCACCAAGGGATAGAAATTAGCTGGTAGTGGCTGGAGAAAGAGAGGGCGTGATGTGAAAATTTCAATAAGGCATATGCAGGTCCTTGCTAAGGACCAGATGGAATATACCACAGGGGATTCAGCAAAGGTTGCTGTTGTTGAATTAAACAGGCACTTTCATCCCCACCATTAACATCACGACAGCCTCCGGCACCAGCAGCACCATAGACACCTCCACAATCATCACAACCACTGCTAAGACCACACCTAGGAACCGTATCCCAGACAGAGAGCCAGGAACACCACTAAATGAAATGATGCTTCATAGAAAGCAATCGCCTTGTGTTCAGTACGGTGGAAGTCAGCCTTTTGTCTTATCATCTCACACTGGGATGTTGGAAGAGAGTGAAAGTCCAGTGATGAAGAGTCTCCTCTGGGAAGCATGGTAGTGACATTTCCAAAGCAGTGACTGTCATGAGTCTCTCATCTCAGAGATGGCACCCCGAAGAAGGAGCAGTAACCTAGAGTCTTGAGAAAATGAGAACCTGGAGCGGAACCCTCTGCTCAGCTGTCAGCCAGGGAGCAGGGGGTAGGGAGCCACTCACCATTACTGCTATTGTCATCCACCAGGATGATCTCCTTGAGCAGGTGTGGGGGCGTGCGTTCCATGGCCGAGTGGATGGAGCGCAGCAGCACCGAGAGGGCCTCGTTGACGAAGATAAACACAATGCTCACCTCCGGCAGGCTGTCAGGGAATGAGAGGTTGCGGCACCTGCAAAGAAGACCAGCAAAGCTCTTGGATGGGTCGGTGACTCAGCTGAAGTCCCCCCAGGTGTGGGCCCACCCCATGTCTTGCTCCAGCTCTGCTTGGAGGGCTTGGGAGTCCAGATTCTTTCCAGGACCTCTTCTTTGATACACTGAAGATGAGCCCTATCTGGACAGCAGCCAGGTCTGCTACCATGGGAAGTGTGCCCTGCGACTGTGTGTGAATTTCTCACTACTCCAGCTGAGCAGATGTACCTGAGCAACGAGTGCAGCAGATAGCACCTGGCAGGCAGTCCCTGAGTGTCACTCTGCATTTCTAAACCAACAGGATGGAAATGCAAGCAAAGGGAAGTCCATGTATTTCCAAAACTGCAATATTTAGGTGAATCCAGACTTTAGGCGACCAGCCTCAGGAGGGAAGTAGGACTGCTCTCAGAGACCACTATAGCCAGATCCCTCTCTCCACTTGGGAAGGCCTCCTGCCAGCACCGGCAACCCCTCATCCATTCAGGGATCTGGCCTCAGAAATGGGCTGAAGCCCTCAACACCAATAAGAGATGGAAAGGACCAAGTCCAATATCATTAACAGAAGAACACTGAGGCACAAAGAGGTTGAGGTGCCACCTACGGCTGCACCAGGAGACAGCTGCCAAGACAGAATCCCTGCTCTGGTCTTCTGACGTCTGCAGCAGGGTTCCTCCCTGAAGAAGAAATGGTGGTGGAGGAGACTGCCCCAACTGGCCATTTGAAGGAAGCCATTACCCCAAGGACTGGAGGCAAGCTCAAAGGAGGTTGCATGCCAGTCCCCATGGGAATCAGACCCCTTAAAAGGCCAGACAATACCAGGTGTCAAGGTCCCAAGGGTAATTCTTTCCCCTGAAGGCACAGTCTTCATTTGCAGGAACCTACTGCTGATGCCCTTTCCAGGCTGAAATTAAATTCTGTTCCAGAAGGCACTGAGCGCTCATCTTCTAGTCAGTTGGATGAAAGACGAGGATAGCAGGCCAGCCCTACCCCAGGCCCTGGCCTTGGAGAGAAGGCTACCCACATTCACCACCTGTCACTGACAGCTCCAGGGGCTTGGTGCTGGGACCACGTTCCACTGCTCCAGGTGGGAGGTGCCCCCAGGTTACAACATGCAATAATGAATGTAATAGCGCAGGGCTTCTGCTCGTCAGTAATTAAAGTGCTGCAGGAAAGAAATGGGCCTGCTCGTCCTTAATGAGGAAGGCTGCAGGATAACCAGCACCGAGCAATTTGGAGAAATCACCATGGGGCCCCAGCCTGCTTAAGAGCATGAGATTAATAAACTAAAATCACTGTCTCTATGGTTACCAGAAATTTACAGAAACTTCTCCCACTCTATTTTCAGCTCTCCTTCTTTCTCACCAAGGGGAGGTGGGGGAAGGGAAAGAGTCAAGCCTTTATCCCAACTCAACTTCATACCTGCAATTTTTATAAAGCCACCAAGTTAACGGATTGGCATAGGATTACATTCATCCTTCTATTTAATGGAATAAATTTTATTGAGCTTCTACCTGGCGGGTACAGTGGTAGGCACTGAGGGCATAGTAGGAAGTGGACAAAGTCCTTGTCCTCACAGAGCTTACATTGTGACAGAAGACATAAGCATGGAAGCAAACCAAGTTTACAAGTTTGTATAAGTGCAAAGCTAAAAGTTGCATGGGGTGAGGGGACAGCGTGATACCCCGCGGCTATTCTAAGGAGTGTCAGGAAGCCCTCTTTGAAGAGCAGAGATTGGATCAGAAACTTAACTAGCACACAAAGGTGGCTCATGCAAAGGTCCTGCATGGCTGAAGGACAGTGCTGTGGCTGGAGAGGAGGGAACCAGCTTACCCAACCTCAGTGAGGCGACAGGGGATGGGGAGGTGGAGGGAGGAACTTTAATGAAGCAGAAAGGCAGGAATGACTTCTTAAGCTCATCTAATCCTTTCCAAATTTCGTTTTCATTGTGAATATAATTTTTTTAAACAGCGCTTAAAAGACATGTGGTTGACAGTCAAATCATCCCTGCTGGTTAGAACTCAATTATGGTGGATAACCAAGACCTGCAGGTGGACTTTCCTTGGACATGAAAAAAGAGAAGAACATTTAACACAAAAACAGATTGCTAAATGCATTTTAAAGGCAGTGCCATGCATGGTCAAAGAGCACATGGTCATCATACTCCTTTAATAAAAGTACAATGGACAGCTCCCAATAAGAACAAGGTATGGGTTCAAGTCATTGACCTCCCTGCTAAACTTCACAAGCAATGAAGGCTGCGCCCTAGACCTCCGCACTTGCCCGGGGTGTCCTGTGCATTCTGAGCCTCATCTCACTATCTGCATCTCCAGGTTGTCTCAGGTGTTGTTCAGAGATAAGGGCAAACTGCCTTCTCCTCCTCTGTTCCCTTCTTAATCCTGAACATAATAACCCAGTCTCCTTCTTCCATGGAGACCAATTTTAATTTCTCCCAGTAACATTCAGGATGATGTAAGCTGCCAGTCTCTGTAAACCCGTCTCCTGACGGTCTTTCTCCAAGCAGAATTGAAATGTTATATTTGTTTTACAAGCTAAACCCTGCTGATCACTATTTTCATATGAAAGACTTTTGAACATAAGGTTTTTATATGAAAACTCGTTTGTACATAACAGAACACCTAGTATATTGTACCATAATACTTGTTTATTCTCTCTCTCCCTCTATAATGAAGCTGCCTGAGAGCAGGGACTCCTGTTTTGCGACTACGCTATCTCCCCATCTTACACCAGTACATGCTCAGTGAATGCTTTGGGTCTGAAACAAAGCTAACAGGCTTATTTTATACACTGCCTGCACTTTACGTGCATGCCACTGACTTCAGAATGCTTCTTTTTCTTACAAAACTCCTCCCTCCCGAGGAGAATCAGGTCCTCTCTCCACCAACAGGCTCTTGTGTCTCCTGTCCTCCCTTACCCTGAATTTATGGCCCCAATTCCTTACATTCAGTCTCTGGAAGTTCTGTTTCTTTGCACTGTTATTAAGTGATAGCTCCAGGCCAAACTCCCTGACCTCCTTAAACTCTTCCTTTTCCCTTTTCTCTCCTGGGAGCTACTCAGGCCCTCCCAGCTACAGCCACCTGCTGTCTCTCCGGTTTCTCCTGCCACCCTCTCCATCACAAGACACCCTCCTTCACCCTTCAGTTTCCCTGCACCTAATTGAAAGTGGGTGTGGACAAGCAGAGAGGTGAGAGGCGGGCAGGACAAGATAGACGAGGTGGATCGTTCTTAGAGAGACATTGTGGGGAGGCTGAAGGCCCTGCTTTGCCCCACCTCCCTGTGAGACCATGGACAAGTCATGCCATCCCTCCCTGTATCTTTGTTGTGGGAAGAAATAACCACTTAGCTGTCTTTTCTGTACAAAACTCAGGAGCTTCTGTCTCATGGGGTGAACAGAAGACATCTGATTGCAGAAACAGTTGTCAAACTTTTCCTCCCTCCCAACCAGCTCCTCTTTACACCAAATGCCACAAAAAATATCCCTTTGCCACCATAGTGACTAGACAGGGTAACCAACTCACCCCGGTTTTCCGGGGATTTTTCCCAACATAAGGAGGCTGGTTGGCCACTCTGGGAATAGATGAAACTTTCCGGAGGGTAGGGACTGGCCCTGCTCGTGGCTGCATACCCACTGCCTGGGAAACAGCAGGCCTTCCTTGGATGGTTGAATAAACCCCACATCCACATGGAGCCGAGGTTCCTATCTTCCTCAGCATACAGAACACCTTGCTGTGGGAGGAGGAAGGAGGGAAGAAGGAGCACATGTGCATGTATCTGCGGGTCACAACCTGCAATGTCACTGCAGGATACTCAACTCCGGGCTGACACCTTCATGCAGCACTTCGAGCTCTACAAGAGGTCCAGGTCCAAGCCCTGTGTGACGCTTCTGAACCCAGGTGTCCTTGTCTGTCATCTGGGCACTGACCCATAGATTTTGCCTCCTATGCCAATTACTGAGAAGCTCTTTCAAGACCTGGATCCTCCAGGATTGGGCCACCATTCACTCTGCTCCATCCGTCAGCCTACCACCAGGACTCTGCCCCCGCTTTCCCAGAGTGCATTAGTCAGCTTTCCGTTGTTGTGACAAATACTTGAGTTAAGTCAACTTAAAGGATAGAAAGGTTTATTTTGGCTCATGATTTCAGAGATTTGTCGAAGGTCCCTTGGCCCATTGCTTTGGGGCTGCAGTGGCACAGTAGGTCATGGTGGATGAAAGCTGCTCATTGCATGGCAACAAGGAAGCAAAGAGAGCTGGCACACTCCCAATGACGTCACTTCCTCCCACCAGAGCCCATCTAGAGTTCCATCACCTACCAACAGTGCCACAGGCTGGGGACTGAACCTTCACCACATGGTCCTTAGGGAAACATTCCAGATTCAAACTATGTCACAGAGCCACCCTTCCACCTGCCCTAGATGCCTCCCCCTGCTCTCCTGCTTCTCCTCTGGCTTTCACAGAGAAGGCTCTGAGGACATGGGACTCCAAGGTAACACACGGGTGTAACCAGCCCTTCAATATTTAAGCTCCTTGAGGACACCTAACGGTATGCGCCCTTACTCATTTTGTGAAGAGCCACATTCCCCTGTAAAATTAAGCTATGAACGTTTCCTTTTACCTCTATTTTTGTTCAAAGTCAAGCTATTTTCCACCAGAGATAAAAAACAAGATGTTTTTGCGAGGGGAGTGATATGGCTGTCTAATCAGCTGGAATTGATGGTCGTGATGAACTCCACTCTATGGATTGCTGCACACAAAAGGAGATGCGGGGGCAGAGAGCAACAACTTGGGGAGTTTCTCTGCAGACTGTCCCCCTAGAGAGTTTTGATTTGTTTAATGAGATGAATTTATTTCAAGAGCATCCATACCATTGCCCCTGAGAGGAAGGAAGGCACGGGGGCCAAGGGAGACCAAGCCCAGCTCCCACCACCGGATAAGGCCCAGAGCAGTAGACAGGTATCATCCATCGCGGTTGGGCACCTCCACCTTGGACCAGCAGATCTTCCCTTCCCTCGACCTCAGCAAATCACAAGGTCTCAGGCTATCACAGCAGATAATTCATGGAGTCTGCATGACCTGAGAGGTGGGAGGATTATGTAGACCACCTCTAGAAAGAAGATCAATGTAGACCACGAACTGGAATCTGCCTGCTAATACATTGGGAACAGGGTCCCAACTCTGTTAAGGTTCTCAGGGTGCAGAGGAGGCACCTACTTGGACAAATAAGAGAGAAAGTGATACTTTCAGGTAACCACTACACCAAGGAAGCTGTCTTGGCCTTCTTTCTTCCCAAGCTTCTCCCACAGAGACCCTTCCCTCTCAGGTATAGTCAACACACAGGGTTGGGGTACACCATTGACCACCTGGAGCACAAACTCAGGGAGACAGTCTGGCCCCTGCAGCAGCAACGACTTCTTGGCCCCTTAGAGCCACCAGTGTCCTCATGTCAGCTATTATCCTCCTTCCTGCACCCGCAGAACTTTCATAATCCTCCTCTGGCCACACTTTGGCACATTTCTACTTTCTTCCAGAGCCTTCCAGATTAGATAGACTCCCAGGCCTGTTGGCTCCCTGGATTCTGGACTTAATGAAACCCAAAGATGAGTGCAAGGTGGGGATTCTCACTGGGCATGAGCACAGTCAAGATCTTCCCACCCTCTGGCTAGTGTCTACATCTCCATAGCCTCTGGAGCTGGGACTGTACTGTCCTTACTATCCCTACTGCCCAGGGACTCTATGCAGACTAAATAGTAAACATTTCCATTTACTGACTGTAATATGCCATAATCCATGATAAGATATATACAGATACTTTTATTCCTTTCCACCCATTTTATTTCTTCCTGTGATCCTGTCTGGTAAACATTATTATGCCTGCTTTCCAAATGAGGGAAATTGAGTCAAAGTGTTTCCCAGGCTTAATCCTGGGTTCATCTGACTCTACAGTCTGTACTCCTAACCCCTGCTGAATGATGTTCTCCACCTGCCTTTCCACGCCCACCAGAGATGTATCTGGTGAGACAGTGGTGCTGTGTTATTGGCACTCTAGAGACCTGGTGGGAGGGGCAAAAGGAAGGACTTGCTCCATTTTGCATGAAAAATGGAGCAGAGATAGCACGTCCAGCAGGATGATGGATGACGGGGACAGATACATAAATGCTGCTGAGCCCCAAGGAACTAAGTTTATCTCCCTGTTACATTGTTGCCTTCAAAGTAAATAATTCTGGGAACTCCTTTAGTAAAGGTTTCCAAGACTTCTTCCTTGTAGCCTCACCATTCAGTCCATGACAGATGGGACCAGATATTGATTCCTGAGCCCCATATAGCTATTATTAGGCTGGCTATTAGCCTGTGAGGCAGCCTAGCTCAGGATCTGTGTGTAGTCAGATTTCACAGTATTGAAGAAGGGCCAGTAACCTTATCAAGTCCTTTCTCATGGGGAGGATGAAGGTGAGCTATCCTAAGAAGTCAGTAAGCAGAAGTCCAGAGCAGCTGAAATGATGGGTAGGAAGAACTCTGACAGTGAGAGAACTCTAGATATGGATATGAGCTACTGTTTCAGCATAAGTGGAAGAGGATGGTAGACTCCAGTTGTCCAGGATGTCCTGAGCCACACTGCCCACCTCTAGAACATGGTTATTGGCTTCCGAGTATTTAACTATACGCCTGCATAACCTATGAAGAATTCCAAGCACCTGTGTTCCCCCTCATAGGTTTGGTTCCTCACTCCCCGTGGGCGCACCCACAGCCCCGTAAGGAAAAGCTCACTTTACTTCCTGGGCTGGACTCTTACCCTCTGCTCCTCTGCTTTTCTTTCATACCATTTGCATTTTTATATGGGATTATTGCAGAAACATCAGCATTTGCACTGGGTTATAAGCTGTACAAAGTCAAGGGATATCCACACAGCAAGTATTTAGTTCCTAGCACAATGTCCAGCACAGAGTAGAATCTCAGGAGACACTGTCTGCCTGGCTGAATGGATCCACTTATACATCTCTGAACTCATGAGCCGTAGAATGAATTCATACTATGAGAAGTCTACGGGCTGGGACCCCACTGTGATGGGACGGGAATGGAATCACTGGGTTGTACCTTTACTCTCTGTCTGGGTGAGCAATAGCCAGAGGGGTGAAGGAGGGGTGAAGGAGGGATAATGAAGACAGGGTGGGGATACTTAGGATACCCAGGACTTTAGGGGCTGGCAACACGTGGAAGGGACATTAGACATCTAAGAACCAAGAGTTTCAATAGTCCACAATACAACAGAAATGGGTCTGCTCTGCTCTAGGAGCAGGAATTAGCCCATGAATCAGCAACAAGCAAGCTCCTGAGTACACATGATTGTCAAAGTGTTAAACTTCCATCCAGAGGCAGAAGTTCAACAAACTGCCTTTCCGGTGACTTTACCAATTCAGGGAAAGGCTCTGCTATATAAACAAATGTGGATTGAAAGTAGGACAATAGGGAAAAGAATCATTTACAGTAATTCCCTGCACAGGAAGCAGGGAGACCATTTGCTCCCAAAACATCTTAGAGATCTGGGAAATATGGGATCCATGAGGTTAAATGAAGTGTCTTAGGGAACAAAGCCAGCCACCTCTGGTGGAAGAGTCACATTAGGGACCAGATATCTCTCTGTGGTGGGTTTGTCAAGAGAAGTCAAATATACCTAAGTGACATTGAGCAGAACAGATTTGGCAGTACAAGGGAGAGGGGTAGTCCAAAGGAGAACAGAGGGCTCAGCCTCTGATGCCCAGATATCTGGAGCTGAGGAGAAATCACACTCTGGGGACGTCATCTAACCTATCCCACAGTGCCACAGTGACTATGTGACCCTGCTCTCCTCTATCACAAGGGCAGAGTCCTGTCCCATATGCTGCTTGTTCACACAGTGGTCCTTCATATAGTAAAGTCATGATCATCCCCCCTCAAGTCATCTCTATTACAAATCAGAGATGCAGAAAATAAAAATTAAATAGCAGCTACTACAAGTCAGACAGTGTTCCACAAACTCCAGATGTAATGCACATTCAATTTCTGTATTGTCATTCCTAATTTGCAGATAGGAAAATTAAGACACAGAGAGGCTAGGGAAATTGGTAGAGGTCACCCAACCTACAAATAAGAGATCTATCCTTAGAGCCCAGAGAGTCAGGTTTTAACAGTCACACTACAATCTCAGCAAAAACATCATCTGTGATATAACCCAGTTTTCTCTCATGGGTTATCTTCCTCCAAATGCTCTACTTCCTCTATCGCCCTTAAAATCCATTTCTGCAATTAAGATCTGAGTAGCAGAGTAGAACAAAACTCTAACCTCCTTCTTTAAGATACCACACTCTATTAATATAGCTTAAGCTTACTTTTCTTTTAAGAACAACGTCATACTACTGGCCCCTAATGAACTTAACATTAACAGGAACCAGAAGTATTTTCCCAGGGCGTTTTAGTGAAGAGTGTTTCTCCCCAAGCATGATTGTACAGTTAGCATTTTCAATGCAACAACAAAATCATGACTAAAATGTTTCTTTTACCCTTTGTCCTGAGGCTGTTCTCACAGAGCATACATCTTGCATCAACCTCTGCGTCTTCTCCAGAGCCCAGCTCCTAAATCTGAGAAACTCACCTGGACCTGGGCAGGGTAGGACAGGGGATAAGGTAAATCTTGGAGTGATGAGAAACATAAACACACTGGATTTGCCATGTGGCACCTGGGGGAACTTTAACAGTCATCTTAATCTTGCAAATATTTAACATTCTCCTTTATAAAATGGGAGCAGTAATAATTACCCAAGAGAGACACAAGGATAAAGTTAAATGAGAAAATGCACAATAACTACATGTACAGCACTTGGCATGTGGTAAGTGAGCAAATGGGGTCTTGCTGTCAATCATTATCCCACAGCAGGAACTCCAAGATGGTTCCAGCAATCTAAGTCCCAGATGACCCTAGCTGTCCCACTTGGAGTCATCCATTGCCCCCAGGACTAGCTACATAATGTACAAAAGGAAACTGCGGTGTCCCTTATTCAGATATTATTAAGAATTTTAATGGTGGCAGCGGCATGAAACCAAGCACAGAGCCCTTCCAGCTATAGGACCCTATGCAACAGGTCACATACTATATCAGTTTCCTAGTACTAATACTGCTATTGTGATAAATTAGGATGAAGTTGGTGGCTTAGAACATTGAGAATCTACCACCTTACATTGTTGGAGGCCAAGAAGTCCAGCACAGGTCTCATGGGTCTAAACTCAAGGTGCTGGCAGGACTATGCTCCATTTTGGGGACTCCAGGGAATGATCTGCTTTCTCACTTTTTCCAGGATCTAGAGGGTGCCCACATTCCTTGGCTCATTGCTCTCTTTCATGTTCTAAGCCACCAGTGGCCAGTCAAGTTTTCTCACATGGCCATCTCTCTCTGAAATGCCTATGACTAGATTGGGCTCACCCAGTAGTCTAGCATACATTCCTTATTTTAAAGTCACTGGATTAGCAACCTTAATTCGCCTTTGCTGTGTAGTATAACACGGGGGATTAGGATGGACATCTACCTGAGCCCATTATCCTGCCTACCCATGACACCAGCACTGTTGACTCCCAAAGTTCAGAGCTCTGAGATGCTTGTTAGAGGGTGCACTGCTTCACCAGCCTTGCCCACCCAGACGCCATGGCTCTTCAGGCCACACCCAGACCTTGGCTGCCACCACAGTCATGGAAACAGCTGTCCACAGCAACCTTGGGGGAATGTGGATCTGCCCCACAGAAGACCCACACCCTGACCCTGAGTTACACACTATCTTTGCTCTCATCCTCTCCCACCATTTCCCACTTTGAAGTTGGCACAGGATTTCTCCAGCTCGAGACCCGGGCTTTTTTGAGGGTTTACATGCGGATCTGTCTCAGATGCTCCTAATGATGGCTGCAGGAAATAGTCTAATCTGCTTTACCAACCCCTGGCCCATTTGTTGACCCAAGAGCCAGTCTACCCTGACCCTTGGGAGGCAAGGACATGGACCTCGGGGGCCACTGGAGAGAGAGGCAAAGTCATTACTGACCAGGCTCAAGAGCCTCTGAAGATCTGCTAGCAAGAGGCAAGAAGTAGTGCCTGCCTGGGACTCTGCCCGGAGTGGCCTTGGAGGCAGGCCATAGCGTTGCCATGGCAATGTGGCAGGCCTGGAGTGTAAGACCTGTGCCTCCTTTCTGCTACCCACACCCACAATCCCCCACAGGGCAGATGCTCATCCCTTAGACTCTCCAATGGCTCCTGTTTGGAAATAATAACTACTGCGTTCAGGAAAGAATGTGGCATGTGCCTGTTGCTACAGCACTGTGGATACTGATGTGCCACCTGCCTGGCCAGGCTCTCCCTGGGGTAGAAAGCCCACCTTCTCTCATTGCCCCAAGCTGGAAGCTTGTTTCAACTCTGCATGACCCCCTTCCCCACAACTCATAGCCATCTTCTCAGTGACATCCCCAGAAGATGTCGCCTCCGTCCTCTGACCGACCCTGCAGGCAAAGGACGTCTCGGATCTCTTTCTCACACTTTCATTTTTCAAAAAAATTCATGTTTGACTTACATGCAGTGAAATGTGCAGATCTTAAATATACAGTTCTGTGAAAGCTGACAAATGCTCATGCCTCTAGTCCGCGCCCCAAGCAAGGCTAGAGGTTTTTTTTTTTCTCTTTTCTTGTCCCTTGTGGGTTATTTTGAATGCCAAGAAGGTAGACACTAGGAAGTGAGAGGAAGCATGCAGAGAAAGGCGTGGAACGTCTGGCGCCTGCATCAGGTGACATGAGGGACAGAGAAAAGTTCAGCCAGGCTGGGCGGGTGCATTTCTTCTCTTTAACCTTGAGGCTCCATGCCATCCCCACACAGGAAAGAAACAAGCACACTCCTGCTCAACCCTAAGGCCTTTCATGGGGTGAGGCCCATAAGGGTCACCAGAAAAGGCTGATGATGTCCTTCCTGTCTCCCCCAGGTGGCCCAGGGGCCTGTTAGATTGACACAGGACTAGTGGCATGTGAATTTCCCCAGAGGCTACAGGGAAAGGAAATTTATCTTTTCTCTTTGGACATGAGATTGAGAAAACTGTGTGCTTCCTGTCCCTGAGTCCTTCCTTTCCCAGGGGAAGGCTGTCAGAGTTGGAAAGGAGAGCTCCTTGCAGATGCCACCCTCTGGGTCTGCCATCCTGCCACAGAGGCTGTGGAGGGACAGGACCTCTATGGGCCATCCAGTCCAGGCCACCACCTCACTGTAAGCTGCCAGGGTGACTCTTCCCAAGGGTATCAGAAGGTCATTAACAAGTTTTCTGGTCACCTGCCTTGCCCTCCCATCTGCTTCCACATGGAGGCCCCCTCCGTGCAGACTCCAGGAGCTTTTTCTGTCATGTTACTGGTGTCTTCACACATTGAGTGAGTGAGCAGTAGATGTTTGCTGGATGAATAAATTAACAAAGGCCAGCAAACACCCGGAGGAAACTTTCCATTCTGGTTATGCGTTGTCCTGTGTGTGAGGCACTGAGCACAGGCAGGTGACAAGGTGGACCAGGTTGTGCCTTTCCCCATACAGGAAGAAGACAAAGCTAAGGACCAACCCCAGGCTGATGGGAGGAAGGGGGCAGGATTCTGAAGATCCAGTTTCTCCTCCAGGACCAAGTCGAGCATAACATCAGGGTTAGAATTTAGAAAAGCCAACCAGGAGCGAAGTGAAGAATCTAAGGGACCCTCTGGGACAGAGGCCCCCGGAGTCAACAGGAAGTAACAGGAAGCCCAGGGGCTTAGGCAGAAGCAAGAACCACATGGCAAGGTATTTCTGGACATGGCCATGACATGGCCTGGACCTGGGGTTCCCTCTCATCCACCTCAGTCCAATTCCAACAATAGCCATGCTCAGGGCTCCACTCTGAGAGTACGTGTGATGGTCGCTGAAATATTTTCTCCAGGGGCTGGAGCGGTGGCTCAGCGGTTTCGGTGCTTGCCTGGCAAGAATGAGGACCCGGGTTCAAACCCCAGCACCACGTACACGACTAAGTGTTGGAGCAACTAAGGCCATGTGAAAAACTGAATAAAGTTGGTTCTCTCTTTCTCTGTCTCTCTCACTGTCCCTCTCTCTTAAAAAAAAA
>PVKS010004503.1:0-37283 GCA_004027875.1 Aplodontia rufa | reverse complement strand
GGAGACTAATAATAATAGTACCTACTTCAAAAAGTTCCTGTGAGTCAAGGAGTTAACTAAGCAGAGCACTGAACACTTGCCTGAAAGCATGGCTTCTCCTCTGTAAATGTTTGAAATAGGATGAGAGTTAGTTATTGGAAAGATTTTCCAAAATGAATTAAACAGGATGACCCAAGTGCTGGCCTTATTATTAGACAGGAATGTTCTTATGGAAATTACCAAAGAAGTCATTCCTACCTAACCACATTCTTGTCTCGAGTGGTCCATTGACAGCTCCATCTTGGGTGTGCGTCTAGCACATGAATTCAAACAGAACTAGATGGAACCTTCCACATGCATGTGCAAAGAGAAACCACCTGTGACTACAGACCCTTGCTCCGAGCCCTCGCTGAGGATTGAGAAGGCTCAGCTTTTCGCATTTCATGGGAGGTGCAGTTTTTCTGTCTAGAAAAAGGGGCTAGCAGTGAGGTGTTGAAGTCCCACAAATTGTGAAGCTCTGTGCAGAGGGAAGGTCCTTCTATTCTGATGACCGCTCCTCTCCAGCAATGAGGAGAAAACTGCAGAATTCTGCCCGTCTACAGTCGTTTAGAGTCACTTTATCAGGTAAACATCTCAGGAGGTGACAGCAGACAGAGCACCTTTCTCAAATCAGGGTGAAGAGGCTCTAAGTGGGCTCTCAGCAGCATTGTGCACAGTCAGAATAAACACAGCTGAAGGCCGGGAGTTGGCACACAGACACATGGGATCAGGGCTCAGCTTGGCCACTTGTCTACTGTGGGACATCAGACGCAACACTCCTTTTGCTCCTTGGCTTCTATCACGGTTCAGATATGAAATGTTCCCTAAAAGCTCCTGTGTCGCTGCAGCAGGGTTCAGAGGTGAAATGATTGGATCATGAGAGCTGTGATCTAATTGGTGGATTAATCCATTTGATGGATTAGTGATTTGAATGCCTTACTGCATGGTACCTGCAGGCAGGTGGCTAGAGGAAGCAGGTCACAGGGGCGTGTTCTTGGACTTATCCTTTGTCTCCTTCTCTCCGTCACTTTGTTTCCCCACTGCCATGAGCTGAGTGGCTTTCCTCCTCCACGCCCTTCCACTGTGACATGCTGCCTCACCCCAGAGCAACAGAGTGGGCCAACCGTGGACTGAAACCTTTGAAGGCTTCAGCCAAAATCAACTTTTCCTCCTCTGAGTTGTTCCGTCAGGTATTTTGAATGCAGAGATGAAAAGCTGACTAACGGAGCTTCCTCCACTCAAAATGGGAAGACCACCCCGTCGCCTTGCCTCCCCCATGGCAGTGCTGCTGGGCTCCAGATGGGAGGGGACTCTCACCAGCCCGGCCATGTCAGCCGGTTACTGCTAGAAGTCTGGTTATTGTATGAAGTCCACCCTTTCTGTGGCTTCCTCATCACTCCCCCGTGAACTTTGAACAAACATGCTTTGAGCTAGGACTGGGTTTTGTCCCCTATTGGCTGCAAATTCCATAGCTCCCCTGCTTCCCAAGCCCCTGTAGAAGCCAGAGGGTCCCAACCCCTCCCAAGGACCTCTTGAGAGCCCCTGCCTCAGACCTGCTCCTCTCCAGCCCCAGGCAAGGTCTCCGCAGCACTCCCAGTGGGCTGAGGCCCTAGGACACTTAGCTGAAGTCGCAATTTTCAGAATCCCGCCCCATCTCAGCACCTCTCCTGCTGCCCAGAGGAGTCACCCAGGAGCACTGAACAACACTGATGCCAAGAACAACCCTGCAAACTCATTTAACCGGCCTGGGATACAGCTGGGATCGGGACTGCTTTTAAAGATCCCAGAACGAGGGAAACGTGCGGCCAAGATGAGAACCACTGCCCCTCTTGATCTGCTTGCTATGGCCCCTTGACCTCATCTCCAGCTGCTGCCCCTCGTTCCAGGCACACAGGCCTGCCTTCTCTTCCTCAAACATGCCAAGCATGCCGATAACTCAGGGGAGCACTTGCCAGTACCTCTACTTGGACACCCCTGAGCCCAGTAGAGTACCTGTGTGACTTGCTTTCTCTGCTCCTCCAATCTTTGCTCAAATGTTACCATCTTAGTGAGGATTTTTTTTGACTACTAGTTAAAAAAAAAAAACAAAAAACAACACCTATACTCTTATCCCAGCAGCTCCCTATCTCTCTCCCCCACTTTAAATTTCTCCATGGTGGTTACTATCATGAAACATGCTACGTATTATTATGTTTATTATCTGTTCCCATCCAAGTGGAACACAGATTCCAAGTGGAGTTTTCATCCTTCCCAATGATTCATTCATCTGTGAATGCATCCCTTCCGTGTGAAGACAGAGATTCCTGACTTCTCCACCCCAGTGCCTAGGACTTCACGGGTAATCTTGAAGTGAGTACATACTCTTCTCTCCCCTTGAAGATCAGCTTCTCCCTCGTCCAGAAATAACCATACTCAATTATACAGCATACAGCAGGTGCTCAATATAGATTTATGGATTTGACTTGGATTCTGCTCCCTAAAAGAACATAGCATCTAAACCCAGCCACAAGGTATTTCTCAAAAACTCCAGATAGGAGTTTGCTATGGTTTGCAACTTTAAGAAAATTTCTTAAATAAGGAGAAAAGGGGAGAGCGGGGGAGCTCGAAAAGTTAATGAGATTTTCTCAGCCCTGGTACGTGCCCACATTTTTAATAATTAGGAGTAATAAAAATTCTAACTGAACCTTAAAGGAACATCCTTGTGTAACAAAGAGAGAAGTCAAGACAGACTCTCTGTCGAGTGTAATGACTTGTTAGCCCTTGGAAGATGGATGTACTTTAAAAAACTAATTTACAGGGGGAAAAAAAAGATTGTTCATAAAAATGCAACTAATTGGGTTAAAATGACATATTAGTGGGAATGCCAGATGATTCTAATGCCCTTTAAGAATAAATTAGATTATTAATCCTCACAATCTCTAATGGGAGAAAGCCCACCCACTACTCAGCAGATGGAGAAACTGAGATTTGGGGGACAGATCCTGCTGGACATAAAAAGGACCCCAAAATCTGATACCCAGTCCTGGCTATGTCCCCAGCACTGTAAGGTCCCATCTTCCCACAGACAGGTGTGACAAGGGCCCCATCACTGACTCTGCTCACCCACTGGGTCTGAGGTCAGGCAGGGGCCGGTCGAGGGGCAGGCGGTCACTAAGGTAGGCGTTGTAGCCGTAGTACTGGAACTGCTTCAGGGCCACGCGGCGGCCTTCGGGGCTGAGCTCCTGGCCCCAGTGTGCAAACAGAGAGGAGTCTGTGAAGGGCTCAGCCTCTGCCTCCTCAGGCTTTGCAGGAGCCTCTGGAGGAAAAAGGGACAAGGAGACAGTGGTCAGAGTGTACCCCTGCATATGCCATAACATCCGCTTTCCCTTCCTCATTTCCCTTCCTCACAGCAGCCTTGGTAAAAATCTCAGCACCTTCTTTGATGAGTTGGGTGGGGGGACTGGAATTTTCATTCTTCCCAATGATTCATTTATCCATGAATCCATTTCTTCATCCATCCAACAACCACTAGACATAGGGATATAGAAATATACTAGAAGGGTCTTCCTAGGGGCTGATGGACGTGAGGCTGATGACCCACGCCTTCAACAAGGGCTTCTACTTCTCTTGCCCCCGTTTCCTGCAGCCCTTTCCTCCATCCGGGCCTCTAGCTGTGGGTCTCCTCCTCTGCCCAGTGCTGGCCAGCCTCCATCACGAGACACTTAGCTGGCTGTGATCCCCCCTAGCACTGCCTCCTGCAGCTCCCAGACTTTACCCACCAGGAGAGGGGCTAGAGATCGAGGTGACACCCAAGTCACCCTCAACCTGTTATGCACACTGCTCGTTGGATTCCTGGATGTCATGGGGGCAGCTGCATACCAGGGCATAGGTTCCCAGGAACTGCCCATGAACAAGGAAGGGGAGTTGCCAGCTGGAGGAGTGGAGGCTTTAGATTCACACACTGATGGACTCAAATCCTGCCCCCAACATGCTGGCTATGTAACCAGTCTGCCCGTGTGGGAAGGCATTTCAACGTTTTTTATGGAGAAGCAGGTAACATGGGTTGGCAGACTTGGCTGATAGACAGAGACTTTCAATTTGTTCTCTGGGACAGGGATCATTAAAGGTGAGGATCAGAGAAACTAGACAGAGATGCTTGGCCCACTGGATGGCACCTTCTATGCTCATAAATATGTATGATAAGTAAGAGATGGAGCCAGAGGCCTGGAATGAGACAGAGACCCAGGAAAGCAAAAGTTGGTCAGGAGCAGGAGAGGCAGGTACAGGACTCAGGCCAACGTCCATCTCCGCAGTTGTCTGTATGGAGCCCAAGAGTACATGGCACTCGTGAAGGTGCAGGTTGGACACAGGAAGGCAGCTGGGGTCCCCAGGTCTTCTGGATTAGGGCACTCAGAGCTATAGGCTGCCACAGCCTCTTGAGTTTCTCTTCTAAGATCTGATCTGGGAGAGAGGGAGGCTTGGGAACCAAAGGGCGAGACTTCTAGCACCCAGGTTGTTCCCAGCGTGGAGAGGTGATCCAGCAGCAGGAAGCCCTCATTGCTAGAAATGTGTGGAGCTGTCGCAGAGTGAAAGGGGATCTAGAAAGCCCATGATTCCCAAAGCAGACAGAGCATATTAATGCCAGAGACATTAGAGAGAAAAAGGAAAAAAGATGCATTCCCAGGACTCCCAGGTGCTGGCTGAACTTGCTGGCTAAGGAATCCCAAAGTCCCTCTCCTCTCAGGGCCGTGTCCTCCAATTTCAGCATGTGCAACCCCTGAGAGGACCATAAAAGCCAACCCACGCTGAGTGCTTGCTCTTCCGTGAGCCAGGCCCTCCCTCTGTAAGCCGGTCCCACCCTGTTCATCCCATTTTCCGGATGAAGAAAGCGAGGCACAGAGAGGGCCAGAGACTTGCTGAGGTTCACAAAGAAAGAAGCAAAGGAGTTGGGGAATAAAATGCAAACCAAGCATGCATGTCTGAGACAAAGTAAGGAATTCAGGCATGCGGGGGCCTGCGCACAGCTCCATCCCAAATCTGGAGTGCGCTGGCTGGTTCGTTCTCCTTCCCCCTGAGGCATGCTTGATGGGAAGCACCAGCTTGCGTGATCTTGAAGGTCCTTGTTATCTCTAAAAAGATGTATGACTCATTCATTTGGAATGGGGGTAGTAAAACTCTAAATCAGTGAACCAACTGAATCATATAATATTTAAAAGAAATGTAGTTTTATTGCTCTCAAATGCCTAAATGGATATTACCAAGTAAAATGAGATCAGTTAATGAAAAAATTATGATTCACAATTAGGCCTGTGTTGCATAATAATGTATTACAAACATATTGAAATCCAGGGTTACAGCACCACACGTTCCTACCTTTTTATTCAGTCTGGGTACAAATGACAGCAAACTTGATACCAGTGGGTCCTCAAAGAGGAATTAGGGGAACGACAGAGAGAGGGAAGCCACTCTTGTTGCATTCATGCTGAGAGCCAAGTCCTGTGCTAGGTAGTACCTTTTTTTTTTTATTCAGAAAATTATTTGTTGAATAATCACACAATCTTTTAATGAAATTATATATATATATATATATATATATATATATATATATATATTCTGAAGATTAGATTTACCTGCAAGAGTGCCCCCCCAATTACCCACCATTATCCCTCCCTTCCCCTTCCCAAAACATCTATAAAAATGGCTTAGGTTGTATGACATTACATCTTATCCAGATTTAAAGCATGATACTAGACCTCCTTTCTCAATGGCCAGGGTCTAGCTCCAGCCTCCACAGATGACTGAAGACATTTGAGCCTTGGTTCTCTGGGTTATGCTGATTTCACTCAGCATAATTTCTTCCATAGTCATCCATTTACCTTCAAAGGTTGCAATATCATTGTTTCTAATTGCTGAGTAAAATTCCATGGTACATATGTACTACAGTTTTTGGATCCATTCATCTAGTGAGGGACATCTGGGTTGTTTCCATGATTTAGCTATTGTAAATTGAGCTGCTATGAACATCAATTTTGCTGTGTCACTGTAATGTGCTGATTCTAAATCCCCTGGAAAGATACCCAGGAGTGGAATAGCAGGGTCATATGGTGGGCTCATCCCTAGCTTTTTGAGGATTCTCCACACTGCTTTCCAGAGGGGCTGTACCAGTCTGCAGCTCCACCAACAGTGTGTTAGTGTGCCTATCTCTCCACAACTCTTCCAGCATCTATTATTGTTTATTTTCTTCATTTTTGCCATTCTGACTGGCATGAGGTGATATCTTAATGTAGTTTTCATTTGCATTTCTCTGATTACTAGTGATTTAGAGCACTTTCTCATGTATTCATTGGCTTGATCAAAGTCCTCTGTTGAGAAGTTTCTATTTAGCTCTTTGGCCCATTTATTAATTGGGTTGTTTGTATTTTTGTAGTTGAGGACTTTCTTTATCCGCAGCTGTCTTATCTCCCTTGTCCCTCACAGGTATTGGCTTCATGAGGGCAAGACCCTGTCTGTGGGATTCCTGCTGTATCTTTAGTTTCTGGAGTAATCTGCAGCTCTTGCGAGGGACTCGACACATCATTTTAAAATGGATTAGTTAATAAGTCACCGACCCACCGTGGTTAGTTATCAGACATGAAGAAACCAAAGATGAAAAGGTCAAAGGACTAATCTAAGGTCACCCAGCTTGTCATGGGCATTAACAGAGGTCTGCCTTCTTCCCAACTCCACATTCATTCCATAGCCCACCATCTAGTTTTGAAAATAAAGTCCTAATGAAACACAGTCACGTCTCATTGCTTATATGCCATCTATAGCTGCTTTAGAGCTACATGAACGGTGCTGAGTAGATGTGACAGACCACAGGGCCCCCAAAGCTGAAATGTGCACTCTCTGTGCCTTACAGTTGCCTCCCCTTAGGTAAGGAGAACTTGCCCTGCTAACTCCATTTTTTTTCCTGTCATTTCCCAAGGGCTGGTTAAGAATGCTGACTATAGGTCAGAATCCTGATGTTTTTGCTTTTTGGCAGTTCTGAGGATAGAACTCAGGGGTGCTCTACCATTGAGATACACCCCCAGCCCTCTGTATTTTTGATTTTGAGACAGGGTCTTGCTAAGTTTCCCAGGTTGACCTTGAACTTGCAATCCTCAAGTCTCAGCCCCCTGAGTCACAGAGATTACAGGCATGTGCCACTGTGCCCAGCTTTACTCCAACTCTCTTACTGGTTAGGTCTACCATATGAGCCTCAGTCTCCGCATCTGGATAATGAGGGTGATAATAATCATATCTCCTTCACAGATCATTTGTGACCATTAAGTGAGATGTCCACATAGGAGCTTGGCACAATGCTCTCAGTAAATGCTAGCTTCTGAGGACCCACAAAACCCATAGCCCCAGCAGGGTATCCTTTCATCAACACCACTTGAGGTCAGATGGGAAGATGTATTGTCCTATGGTCCTCAGCTCTGAAAGACACTGATGACCAGATGAAGGATCTCTATGCCCACAGAGAAGAAGCATTAACCAGGTCTAGGGTTAAGTTCCTTCTCCAGTAAGAAAGAAGATCTATGTGGTTATCCAGCAAGGGACCATCTTTGACACAGTGGGAAGACACGCAAAAAGGAAAACTCAGGAAAGCACCTGAGTTGGGTGCTACGCAGGTGTCCAGAGGTGTCTGAGCATATCTGGTGATGAACGGATCCTCAGATGTCTCACCCAGTGACAAGACTGCTCCCAGGAGTAGATTTGGGTTGGGGTCTCTGGTGGAGTTCAGACCTACCTGAGTGTATCTAATCAACTAACTGAAGGGTTAACTAGCATCTGTCTAGGGATTGAGGGTGCCCCAAGGAAGAACAAAGAAAAGCAAAGATGTCAAAGCAGGAAAGAGAACAGTGTAGGGTTCAAGGACTGTGGACAGATGCTTTGCAGATCTGCAATCAAAGAAACAGAATCAGAGCCATAATTGCCTGATCAGGCCTGGGACAGCCAATGGATGAGGAGAGAATACCACAATGAAGACTGTAAAACTGAAAGGTGTGGGATTAGCCACATCATCTCAAAATAATTTATGAATCTTCAAACATGCAACCCCAAGGCCAACATGCCAACATTGCTGCAGGCAATGTACGAAGTGGTCAAGTGCATTATTTGAAGTCCAACCATAGGCTGACCTTGGGAATCTATTGCAAATCCTTTGCTCTGGGAGCTGATGCCCGAGTACAACACACCCAAACTCATTGCATTTGCTCCTGCCAGGTGATGAGACCAGACTTTCCTGCCTCCCCTTGGATAGAGGCCTTATCATTCCCACATGGATAAGAGGACCCTGCAGCTCAGAGACATTACCAGCTTATTGTTGAGCTGGTAATGAGCCTGAACCCAGACCTGCCTGCAGGTCCAAGGCCAAGACACACTTGGGGGAGGAAATACCCCTTGAGGACTGGAGAAATCTTGAGCCCCAGGAGGCTCCTCAATTGGTCTGTGCTGGTGTGTACCAGCTGCTAAACTGTGAACATACCTTTGGAGCAGCGGTAAACAGCTGCCACCCAGAGTCCTTCAGGTGCTCCCTGCTTCTCCAGATTTTCAGGCCTTTTTTCAGAAGGCTCCAGATCTTTTTACCAGCCAGCAACTAAAAGGCATATGCCTGGCTGAGCCAGAAGCTCCAGGTGCCTGCTCTGTGTGCTCAGCATTCCTGCAGACTGGCTGGAGCCTGTACCCTGAAGTTGAGCGTTAAATAGATTTTGACTCTCACTGCTCAAGTCCTTCCTAGGCTGGCCCCTGTGAATACAACAAGAGTTTTCTGAAGTCACACTTAGCCTATCTGCTTCCCCATGGTAATGCCCAGTCCTCGTTGTGCATGACCTGTTTTCCAGAAAGTTCTA
Organism: Aplodontia rufa; assembly: GCA_004027875.1. Taxonomy (NCBI): domain Eukaryota; kingdom Metazoa; phylum Chordata; class Mammalia; order Rodentia; family Aplodontiidae; genus Aplodontia; species Aplodontia rufa. Next base: position 28,410 of record PVKS010004503.1, on the reverse strand, counting down.
CCAATGATCCCACAGTGCATTGGGGAAATGCCACAAAATGATCTTAGGGATATGTACACAGAGCCTGGCACACAGCCCGTTAATGAGAGTGGAACATTACAGAAACATCCTGACAGGCTCCATGCTAATTCACAAAGACAGGAGAGAAGTGGGGCAGGGAAGAGCTTGAAAAACTCTCAGCAGTTAATGCAACAAAAGTCACAGCTCCAAGTCTTGTCACAGCCTAATCGGACAGCCAAGAAGAGCACATCTGGACAGGCTTTGGCAGCTCCTGCAGAAAGGAGGAAGAACACCTGCATGAGGGGCAGCCGCTTGGTGGTTGGCCCAAAAACAATGCTGGCCCTGCTCCACTGGCTTTTGCTCCAAGGTCTTGGTGGCTCTGAGACCACAGGATAGAAGGAAAGATGGGCTCTAAAGTGAAACAGACATCGCAATGCTGCCCATCCCTGTCCTGTCCTGCCTGCCTGTCTTCTCCAGGACCAGGTCCCTGGAGATCCCCATCATCTGGAGCTGAGCTCTGCCAGCTTTTGCCACTGCTGCAGGTGGAAACTCGGAGGTGCTGGTGTCTTTTCAGGGGAACTGCAGGAGAGTCTGCAGCCCAGATCTCTTCCTGAACAAGAACCCAGTGCTCCTTGTACTGTAGGACAGGGCAATGGGAGGGTCGCATTGCACTGTTGCTCATGGAGATCAAAGTGGCTTGAGGCTCCCATATGTGGGTTGGGAAGCAGGACTGGTCAAGCCTTTCTGAGAAGGCAGACAAAGCCACACAGGATGCCACTCTCACCATCAACCCCAACCTGCCACGCAGGCTGGGCTGTGTGCTCAGTTGAAGAGGAAGCCACAGCTCTGCTTCTAGTCCGTTAGTTTGGGGTCCTGTAAGGATGTTTTCCCAGGAAACTGATGGAGCCTTCCTCTTCCTTGTGATTGTAACTCAGTTTACTGTATGACCCTCTCTTTCTGGCAGAGGGGACAGCTAAGAATCTGAGGGTGGGTGGGGAGAGGGCCCAGCTTTTACTTTGCAGCCAGTCCTACAGCCACTGCTATTTCAGTCTCTGCCCTCAGGCTGTTCTCAGAGCCAAAGCTTTGGGTGTTTAGTGATGGGATGCAGAGGCCAGGGAATGGAGGCGAGAACCGGAGACAGGCAGCCCAAGACCCAGCGACCTGCCTGCCCAGGGCATTTGGGTCCTATATTGGAAGTTTATTCAGGGGACAGATTGAGGGCCCTGTCTCCTGGTCCTCCTCCCAGACAGTTCTGGGGACCCTTCCCTCCCCACTCCTGCACCCACTCTTTATTCTTTTTGGGCAAGATCAACAGCCCCTCAAGTCTGATTTCTTCCTTCGTAAAATGGGAACAGTGTCAGGTAGCTTTGGCAGTGATCGTGAAGTCACCTTTTGGAAAGACGAACATTAGACATTAAATGAGGGAATTCCAGGTGATGCTGAGTATCCCAGGTAGAATTCTGCAAGCAGGATTTCCTTTCTTTCCTCGCCTGCTTTCAGAACAGCTCAACTGGGGTATAATTTATATACAATAACATTACCCATTTTAAGTATCCAATTCCATGACTTTTAGAAAACTTCAACTTGGTGCCTTGGTGCATGCTTTATTTGGGAGTTAGATAGAAAAGGGCTAAGTGAATGTCCAGAAACATACATCTTCAGCTTTCAGTAAACTCCTGCCCACTGGAGAGAAGACTCCATTACTCCCACTAAGAAGCTTGATGCCTGGTCTCTCTGGAGAAGTCTGCTGTTTGCACTTCCTCCTAGCGCTGCTAAGGAGGGTGGATTCACACTGCTACACAGGGAGTGGTGACACCTGCCTGCAGCCTCTGTCTGCTGTGCCACTTTCTCTCATGCCACTTTCTTCCAAGGCCTAGACTCAAGGTCCAAGTCCCAGCCTGGGTACCTGGTCCCAGCCAAAGGGTAGCACTGGGAGCTGTGGGAAGCAGGCAGCCTGAGAGGTCAGAAGCCTCTGCAGACTCTGTCCTCCAGCAATGGGCTCACCTGCTCTGGCCTCTGCTTCTGTAAAATGGTAGCAGTGTTTAAGCTTCACCCTGGGTGAGCTAGGGCACTTTAGCACACCACCATGGTCCTTTCCTCATTAGACCTCCTAAGGGAAAATTCCCAGATTTTGTTAAAAACTCTTCGAAGCTGTAAAAAATCAGAAACACGCGGGTGCTTGGCACCAAATGTTCAGCCCCGAGATGTTTTTTATTGGGATCAGAGGCTCTGGACCAGATTCACCTGCACTGCAGTAGGGCAGGCAGGGGAAGTGGCAGTCAGCTGAGCAGAGACTTTATAGTCTGGGGTGGGCAGAGGAAGTTTGGGGGCCTTGTCCTTCAGTAATTGGCTGGTGAATCCATCAATCATAGGGCAAGTGCAAGATGCCATTGGGCCTTGTCTGCCAGCATCTGATTGGTTGTTCCTTTCACTCAGGCTGCCTGATGCCCTGCTCCCAGCCACCTGGAATCAACCTAACAGAAGTGTTCAGAGCCCTAATGTAGCAGAGATGTGCTACTCTCATGAGTAGAGGGTACCCTTCTTCTTGGCTCTGGAGAAGCATCAGAGCAGGAACTGAAGGTCTTTTCCCATTGGCCCCCACTATTAGGCACTTTCTTCCAGGAGTCCTCAGAGCTTCTCAAATGCAGAAGTGGAATCAGACAGGAAAGGGTTTGGAAGGAATCAGAAGGAATGGGTGCTGACAGCTCCCAGTGCACAGGACTTTACTCATGGTGACAGAGGTGATCTGGGAGAGCTGTCACCAGCACCTGAAGAGGTGCAAGAAGAGACATTTCCTCAAGGTGCCTCCTTATAAGACAGGGCAGTCCACAGGCAGGAGAGTCCACTGCCATACCAAGGGTTGGCTCCAAGAGGGCCTGAGCCCACCAGCCAGAGGTGCTTCAGGTCAGCTCAGTTCTGGACTGGCTGTGTGACCTTCATTGGGCTCTTGAACCTCTCTGAACCTCAACTTGCTCATCCATCAAATAGCAATTATAACATGCTCCCTAAGCGTGTTGCAAAGGGCAAGTGAGGCTGCAGACACAGGGCTTAGCAAACCCTCAGATGCACGGTGAGTGTAGTAGTTTCCTACGGCTGCTGTAACAAATGACCACCAATTCAGTGGCTTAGGAAAACACAAATCTATTACCTTGCAGTTCTAGAAGTAAGCAGGTGACAGGAGTCTCACTGGGCTAATACAAAGGCATCAGCAGGGTTGGTTCCTCCTAGAGACTCTACAGATAATTTGTTTCTGGAATTTTCCAGCTTCTAAAGGCTGCTGAGTTCTTGGCTCATGGCCCTTCCTCCATCTTCAGAGCTGACAACAGTGGGTGGAGTCCCTTCCCCATCACAGCACTCTGACCCCTCCGGCCTCCCTCTTGCACACACACCCTGGGCCTCTATAGTCACCTTGGGCTCATGTGATTAACCCAGGCTATTCCCCCAATTTTAAGGCCAGCCGATTGACAATCTTAGCTCCAAATGCAGCCCCAATTCCCCTTTTCCACGTAAGGAAGCACATACATAGGTTCCAGGACATGCACATCTTTGGGCAGAGATTATTCTGCTGCCACCTTACGATATTAATCCTTGTGGTTTTTCCTACAAAGGAGATTCTGATAGTTTGCCCTTGAGGTTGTAGTGAGGCAAAGCAACAATAGCGGACACGTGTTGAGGGTCTACCATGTGCCAGCACAGCCGCCCTCTCAACCCCAACATTCCAGAGACCCCACAGGAACCTGCTCAGTACAATCTAGGCAGGGCTGCTGTCTGTGTTCTCAAACAGCAGACTCACCCCAGGCAGCAGGCAGCACCCCCTCCACTGACCTTGCAGCCACCTTGGCCCTGCCTCTCTGTGCACCAGTAAAGGAACAACAAAGGAGAGCCTCAGACGGTGCCAGGCAAGCACTGTGGCAACCACCCTCCTGCCTCTGTTTCCTCCCCACCAGCTCTGAAGGAAGCATTCCAGTTTCCAAGGGCTCCTGCCCTTGCTCCGCCTCCTGCTGCTGTGCTGTGGCACATGGCCACCTAAGTCTAGTTTTCAAAACTCCTTACAGATGATGTTTGGTTTGCAATTGCTTTTTTTGTTGTTGTTGTTGCTGTTGGAGAGGGACAGATGTTCCAGACCCTCTGAAAATTTGATAAAAACTATAGACCACTCCCCCCAAAAAATATGTACCTTGGCACATGCGTAGCACCACCTGCATTCAGTGTCATGGAAATCACGACAGCACGCTGAAGCAAGGGTTGGCACACCTTTTTCTATCCAAGACCAGTAGTCAGTGTGCTAGGCTTGCAGGTCATGCGTTTGTCACAACTACTCAAAGCAGCCTTGGATAATATGTAAATGAAGGGGTGTAGCTGTGCCCCAAGGAAACCATTCCAAAAAACAGGCAGCAGGTCAGATTTGGTCAAGTGCAGTGATGGCGCACACTCAGATACAGCAGCTTCCTTTACTAGGGGGACGAGGCCTCCCTGCTCGGTACCTATTTCCTCACTTGGAAAATGGTCAGAGCAACACCTACCTACTGGGTAGAGGTACTGAGCCATAAAGGAGGGCAGGTGGGTCAAGCAGGCTGAACATGCCTGGCCCACAGTAGCTCAGTGAAAACACGAGCTAGGATTCTTGCTGGCCTTGATACACGTCTGCCCCATCCATGGGGGATGCACTCCAGCTCCCCTGGCATCAGCATCATGCCACAAAACCCCAGCCCACCTGGCTGGCACCAAGTGGGACCTACGTCAGCCCCGCTTGGGAAGGATAAGAGGCAGTCATGATGCTGGAAGTCCAAGCCCCTGAGAAGAGCAGCCAGGGCAGGGGCGGAGGAATCAGACCCTGCTCCCTTGGTGGGGCCAGCAAGGATTTGGGATGGCAGCCCCAGTCAGGTGCGCTAGGATTCAGGACGGGTGGCAAGCCCTAGCAAGGAACGAGAGAACAAGTGCAGGGAGCAGGAGAAGTGCGGTCACTTGAGTCTGGACTGACACGGCAGGCAAGGAATTGGAAGCTCTCTGGCTCTGCGAGCTCACTCTGGATACTCCATGATGGCCCCTCCCAGCGACGCATCCACACTGATTCACACGGGGCTGGCATGATGGTGCCCTCCCAAGCTTGCACAGGGTGGTGCTAAGCCTGGGAGGTTGGGCTCAGCACTGAGGTGGCTGCTGCAGCCAGAACTCACGGTGTGCATCCACCACAGAGAAATGGAGCCCAACTTGATTAGAAATTATGCAGAATGAAAGCCGCTGTTAAAAGGTCCAGGTTTCATACTCCACAGCAACCATATAAAGAACACGTTAAAAAATTCATTTTAGGGAGTGACAAATGTACGTAGCTTAAGAAACAGGATTTATATGCACCATTACTTGCTACTTTAAAGCAACTCTTTAAAACTAGAATTCTGCCTAGGAGATATAATGAACTCTGAAGCACACGCCATCATTTCCCCCTCCCCTGAGAGCTGATGACCCGCGCTGAGCACCCAGATTCTAAACATACACCTCGCTGTTCACACATAAAACACAGCATGGCCAATGTCAATTTCCTGGAAGGAACTAGCTGGACTGATCCTGCTGATGTTCAAGTGCCATTTTTCTCCTGACGGAGGTGCACAGATGCAACAGCTGGGCAGCGTAGGGAAAAGAAATGTGGCCTTTCGCCGCAGGGCAGCTTGCAGCCCGGACCAGCACCAGACCCTCCAGCAGCCGTCGCTCCCTGCAAAGTGTTGGGATGTGCCACAGGATCCCTGCTTTGGGAAATCTGGAGCACGAAGCCGCAAAAATCACGTGCACCTTTCCTCTGCAACAGAACTCTACCCTTCGCTCTTCTGTCTCAGAAGTCGCTTGAGTAGCCTGCCTGTTTCCAGTGTTTTCCTTCTGGCCTGAAAGGGCAGCAACTCGCTGTAGGGCATGGCTCCCGAGCATCTGCAGGCATCAGACAGCAAGTAGCCCTCCTTCCTTGCTTCCTGTTTGCCCCAGCACCCAGAAGGGATCCTACTAAGTGGCCCTATTTGCGCTCAGGCAGCCAAATCCCAGCCTGAGCCCTGGGAAAACTGGCCAAATTCCTCCCTCAGAGACCCCAGACAGTGCAGGCCCTGTGTCTTGATCTACAGAAGGCTTCTGTGACCTGTAGACTGGCAGGGAGGCGGGAGGTCTCTGCAGGTGAGGAGGGGAAGGTTGATCATCATGAGACCCTGGGGACATTAACCCAGGCTCCCAGGGAGAGCAGAACTTCCGTTCTGTTCCATACGGTTCTCCCTGGATGTTTGCCTACACATGGGTGTGCGTGTACCCTCCCCTCACACACACACGACACACACACAGAAGCCTGCAGCAGCCCACAGAGGCTTGCAGATTCCTCCACTCCCAAGTGGCTGCTCACTGCATGTAGCGAGACCATTAAAAATGTGCCATATCAAAGACCAAGGAAGAACACTCGTAAAAACAAACTTGCAAAAAGAAATATTATGGGATTCCACTCTAGTAAAATAACCCACATCTGGATCTACAAGAGCAATTTACAGCAGAAAAGGCCCTGTGAGCCAGGGCCTGGTGAGTGTGGGGTCTGCTCACACCCTCCTGGGTCGTGTGTGCCATCTCGGCTGGGGCAGCCCTGGGCCCAGTGCCATCACTCCCGGCAGCTGTCGGTTGCCGGCAGGCTTTTCATTACAGCCCTCAGTCATAAATCTCCCAGCCTCAGAGACTCCAGCTGTACAGCAGCATGCAGAAGTGGATTTGTCCTTCGAAAAAGTTAACAAACAGGCCCTCCCAACCCCAGGCCCCGGCAGGATCAGGAGAGGCTTTGAATCCACGTCAAAGAAGCCATCAAAGGAAATAGGCCATTTTCAAACAAAATCCATTTCTTGAGCATGACGGTGGAAATATTTATCACATGAAAGATGTGAAACCTTTATGATGTCGCTGTGTGCTGTGACAGATGCTGCATGCGTCCAGTGCCACGTGCATGGACCCTGTTGGGCCTGTGGTTTTGAAAGGGGGAAAGTTAGTCCTTCCCATTGGGTGGATTCTTAATTTACCAGCTCACTTGCGCTGCACAGGCACCTGAGGCAGAGGAAGGAGCAGGCATGGCCACGGCCAGACAAAGTGAGCTCAGGCTGTGGACAAAGAAACTCAGCATGTCCCGGACACGGTGAATAGGGCCCCCACGCTTATCTATCTCTGTCAGCCGCGGGCTTTGAAAAGCATTCACACTGATACCTCGTGCACAAGGGCGCACCAGGCTACATCAGTGGGTCTCAGGATTATCCAGAGTCTGGATTTTTGTCCATAATCATGAGCATTTGCTTTACAAATACGTTTTCAAAGTGCACGTGTAAAGTCCAGGAAAAAAATCACGAGGGCAAGTCAGCCTTCCTGCAAGCCCCGCAGCCTTTCCGATCTGAGGATGAGTGCTCAGGGATCCTGCGGCCCAGAGGCTCTGCCTCTAGATTGTGTCACATGGTTGGTGGTCAACCAGAGGGCACTCTGACACACAGCCTTTTAACAGCTTCTCTTCAGGATGGGGACACAGATTTGTCCTTTCTTCTGGGTGGGTGAATCAGATAGCAACTTCCTGGTGGGCCCTGGCTTGCTCTATCTTTTCTGGGCTCCCTCAGACAGACAAAAATTAAACTCCATGCATTTGGAATTAGGATAAACTGGAATTCATTCATTAAACTAAGAAGCAGAGAGATACAGCTGTGCAGAGATGCAGCCTGAGCTGACAGTGAAGTGCAAGACCCCTGGCACACACTGACTCAGTCTGGAACTAGCTTTGCCGCTCCCTAGCTTTGTGACCTGGCATAAATCACTCAACCTTTCTGTGTCCATTTCCTAATATGGAAATTTGGGAAGAATCCTAAAAACTTCTTCCTTGTGGGGTTATTGTGAGAAGTGAAAAAATTAACAAAGCGCTTCGTGTTGTATGTTCATATACACACTGGTTGTTGGTACTGCTATAGTCGCTGGTGCAAGTGCTGTGCTGGGAGCTGGAGCAAGTCATGGGGGACGGGAGTGCATCTCTCCGTCTTCCTACCTTCTGCATCGTGTCTGGCACAGAGGAACTTAGAATCCAGTGCAGCTCCTCCATCCTCCCAGAGAGGTGGGGAGAATCCCCAGGGGTGAGCAGCCCTGAGACCCTGAGCCTCAGCCCTACACCTGCTGAGGCCAGGGAGTGTGGGTAGTCAGGGAAGCCCACGAGTGTGGGGGGCTCATTGCTGCAGCATGAGGGCAACCCCCAGGCCGGGGAGCTGAGTGGACAGATGATGGCTTTTCTTCCAGGATGGTCAGTCACTACGTCTTGGGTGTTCAATGTCTCCCAGAGGCCCACGTGTTAAAGGCCTGGTCCCCAGGGGGCGCTGTTGGGACATGCTGTGGACCTGTAGGAAGGGGGCCTTGTGGGGGGTGCTTAGCTCACTCGGGTGTTCTTGAAGGGGTTTATGGGAGCCCCGCCCCTTCCTCTTCTCTTTGCTTCCCTGCTACTAGGTGAGCAGGGTTGCTCTGCCCTATGCTTCCACCATGAGCTACCATAGGCCCAGAGCAACAGGGCCACTTGATCACGGACTAGCGACTCCATAACTGAGAGCCTAAGCAAGTATTCTCTCTTTGCAAGTTGATTATCTCAGACATTTTTGTTGTAGTGGTCAAACTGGCACTCAGCAGGAAAAGATCCATTTCCTCGTGGTCTGAGCACTGCTCCTCCAGGCTGAAAAGCCTGCCCGGTGTTCATGACCCAGCAGCCAAGGAGTCTCAGTAGCCCCAGGGATCAGAGCAACCCCTTGGAGTGCTAGGTTGGGAAACCCAGTGTGGGCAGGGTCCCACCTAGGTATGCGGCCACCTCACATACCTGCTTCTCCAGTGACCTCAGATGGGGACACTGTGGCTGGCTCCCTGGCCTGGGTTTGGGCAAGGTCAGCTCCATCCTAACCTCCTTACCACTTCTGAGGCCCAAGTAGATCAGGGGACTTGCTGGATGGTGTGTGCATGACCTCCTGATAGGTTGTGACAGACCAAAATCAATGGATTGCAACACTTATAAACCAATGCCCTCTTGTTATCAGTGTTAAAATCTTCACCGAGTGTGAACATTTGAAAATAAATAATCACAACTGAAAATAAATCAGAATAAGGGCCATTTTGAAATATGTTTAAGTACACATGTCAGATGTGAAGCCCCCCTGTGAGGGAAAGGATGACACCCCCGCCCTCCACTGAAAATAACTTATTCAGGATTCTAAGGAGGCCCCTTGGGGAAGGTGGACACTGATTGGGGTTATGGGAGTCTTTCCCACCTTACCAGAAGGGCTGTCATTTAATCTGTCTGTCCACACATAGGATTTTTTTTTTTTTTTTAAAGAGAGAGGGACAGTGAGAGAGAGAGAGAGAGGGAATCAGTTCTATCACGTGGTCTTCGTTGCTCCGACGCTTCGTTGTGTACGTGGTGCTGGGGTTCGAACCAGAGTCCTCGTGCATGCCAGGCAAGTGCTGTAACCACTGAGCCACCGCCACTCCAGCCCCTACACATAGGATTTTGCATAAGAAATGCTTCCAGGAAAGGGTCTGCAGCTGAAGAAAGTGGTTTCAACCCTCAAAACCAATGAGTCTGTCTGTCTTGTTCCCAAGAGAAGAGAAGGAAGCCAAGTCATGCATTTCTCAGAAAGGTAAGAGATTTGTGAAGACAACAAAGCTGGGCAGGAGGGAAAGGCATGACAGGAGGTAAACCCTGGTCAGGGCATTCCTGCGGGTCTTCAAGCTGTTTCCAAAAGACTGACGGAAGGACCCAGTTCCTGGGCTTTGAGTGAGATTTCCAGAAGAGTAGGGTTGAAAAACATCACAGCTAGCGGAGTCAGAAGCTCTGCTTAACAGCTACATGTGTCTTTGATTAATAAAAGATGGGAAATGAATTGAACATCTCTGAAAATAGGCGGTGTGTTTGGAGGACAGCAGCATTGTACGCTGATCCAGGAGGTGGGAAGCAGGGCTCTGCTGCCTCTGCACACTGACACGCAGAAGCCGGTGCTGGGAATCAGGGCCTGTGGCTCTGCAGCAACCTGTACACCAACGAGCACCAGCCAATGCCGCCCAGCACTCCAGGAACAGAACTCTTTCAGGGTGGTGGGTTCTGGCTTCCGCTGCCACCTCTGTTCCTTCACAGAGCCCTTCCTTACCCTGAGCCAGATAGGAGAGGCAATGAGACCCAGGCTCTTCTCCCAGCTGCCAGCAAGATCCTGTGCACACAGCAGAAGCCGCTGGGGCAATGTGATGCCAAATGGACTCTCAGAGGAGAGAACTACCCTGTTTGGTAGAGGGAGCCCAGGATTCAGTCCTGAATTCCCAGGAGATGCACACAATGCACACTCCTGCATGTGCAAGGCACCTACAGGCACCATCCTTCAGCCACAGCTCAACCAGAGTCCCCAACACTGGGGATTCATCAAAGTCAATGGGGGAGCCAAACACTGATGCCCAATCCCCCACACCCAGACCACCTGTCTACTCCAAAATCTCTGGAGGTCAGGTCCAGGCACTTTTTTTTCTTTTTTGCTGTGTTTTGTTTCAGGTGGTTCTAATTTGCAGACATGATTTGGAACCACTGGGTTGAGGGCAGTGGTTCCCAAATTTCAGTATATGTGTGCAAGAATTTTGCTTGTTAAAAATACAGACCACCCAAGATGTCCCATCTCTGCAGCTCTTAGAAATGAGCTCCTCCCCAATCAGGAGGATTCACATCTATTGGCAACACCTCAAATCTCAAATAACAAGGCAATCCTTAACATCTCATCCCCTGAACAAATACTGTAATCTCTTTATGTATCATAACACTTATAGTGGAGAAATACTTTGGCTTCTCTCAGATGTAGCAATATGTTATCATTATCCTCTTCCCAGCAGCCTTTTGGAAGTTTAATAACTTATGACTGCAAGGTCTGTTTTCCTCATCTGAGCATCATAATGTTTTCTCTTCCGTACCTGAGCATCTTCCTAACAGCAGGTCATGGAGGGCTCTGGGCTGCCCTTGCAGAAGAAGCCAGGCTGCACTGGTCCCCAGGCCCCAGCTGGTGAGCGCCCTCCTCCTTCCTGCCTGCCATGTGGTTCTTACAGACAGGTTTTGTTTTAAGATTCAGAGTCTGTTTCACTAGAACACAAACTCCTCCTGTGTTTCTGATGGGCGTTTTCCAGATTGCACTTTAATAAACAGACTCAAAAAACAAAAACAGAAACAAACAAACAAAAACCAGCCTGCTCTGCTGAGAGGACAGTGGGGGTTGGGGCTCTTCATGGGGAGGAAAAGCCAGGGCAGACCAAGGGCTGGAGGACCTCAGGGGCTCTTTATTGAGCCCCCACTTTCCTGAGTCACCAGTAAGCAAGATTTTTAGAACTGGGGACTTTTCAAAAAAAAGGAATCTCAGAACACAGAAATCTTGGTGCATTCCCCACCACTTCAAGAATATCTGGCTTAGTGACCAGCCATTCCTGGTGGGTGTCATAGATTCTGTAGGTATTGGTGATGGGGAAAAGGCATGAACCACAGGACTGAGTCCAACAGGTCCCCAGGCTTCAGCGGCCTTACGCTGCAGAGCGAGATGGTCAGGCGAAGAGGCATGTTGTTAGTGTGGCATCACTGAACAAGGCTGGCTGGGTGGGTAGATGTTCATATGGGCAGATGGTCAGATGGTTACACTGGGCTTGGTGGGGAGGGTATGTTGGACACAACTGCTACCTCTGAGACAAGGTCAACAGAGCATAGCAGCACTCTGTGACTACGTCACTGTGAATGAGCTAGCTCTGAGGATATTATTTTGGTGCCCTGGTAGCCAAGAAAAGCCGTCTGTGTTGCTCTAAACACAAAGGAGCCAGTCTGCTTTCTTGCCTTTGTGAAGGTCTCAGGGCAGAGCTAACGAAGGCCTCAAGCCACAATACCAGACTGTGCAGGGACTTCACAGAGGGGTAGATGAAAGGCGCGGGATCAACTCTGACAACCTTCCTCTCGTTATTACTGGCTCTGATTCATAGCGACAGCCAGGCCTCCCGATTTCTGGCTATAGATCTCTCCTTCCTCAGTGGCCTAGGCTTTTCCTCAGAGAGGCTCGGGGGCAGGAGCACCAGAAAACAGGCAGTAGCATGGCCAGAGACAGGGACAGCTGAGTTGCCAGGCCCACCATCTCCTCAGAGCCCCGGGAGAGTCCACTTAGTGTGGGAGGCCAGGCAAGTGGTCCAGAGCACAGGCTCGGCACTTAACCGACCACGGTGGGACTAATTGCAGGCTCCGCCATTTACAAGCAGTCTGTTCCTGAACCTGTCAGCATCTTGGCTTCTTCAGCTGGAGAAAGAGAATAAAAAGAACACCTGCCTCCCAGGAGTTGGGGAAAGTAAGGAACGTTTCATGTGAAGGGCTCAGCAGTGCCTGGGCCATGGCGAGCGTCCAATCAACATTAGGGAGCAGTATTCATGCTGAGATCCCTGTTCCTGTGTAGAGCAGGGGCAGCCCAGTAGACGGAAGGACCAAAGGCTGAGAAGCCCCATGCCCTGTGCCAGCTGCATGCGTGGCCACGTTGGCACAACCAACCTTTCCAGGCCTCAGCCTCTTTTTCTGTGAAATGGATAATAATTAATTCTTGCTCCATCTGCCACAAAGTATTTTCGGCTGTGTTCATCCCAGCACATCCAGCATGGTCTCTTCCTGTCCCTCAGGTTGGTATGAGTGGCCTGACTGACTACCCTGCAGCATAGCTAACATGATAGCAATGCTGGCAACAGTCAGTCCCTTTCCCAGTCCTGCCCCTGAGGATCCTGTTCTACAGAGGACCAGGGGAATCGCAGATCCACACACAGCTTGGCTGAACATCAATTGAGTCAAACAGCAGTGCTAGGACGGATGTGCCAAGGGAAAGCCCACCTGCTGCCCACCTCAAAGCCGTGGCCATAATAGTGACTTTCACAGGTCCAGGACAGATCCCCAAGAGCAGGATCGTACAGACTTCAGCTGAAGGTTCCTGTCCTCTGGAGAATGTTTCTTGGTCCTGTGACCCCCCCCCCCCCATTGGCTCCTTCTCTAAATTCTGCACTACACTGCGTGTGTCTCAGTGATTAACACTGGCTCGTTTTTAGCTGGATCCATGAACGCGGGGCTGCTCACACAGGCTGGGGGCCCTCTGAGGGAAGGGTTCCATTTGGCCGTCTGGATCCACCATATCACGTAGACCGGAACTGGCTGCCTCGGTGGTATTGGTCAGATTCACTGATGCCAACTGAGGCATCTATGCAAGCTATGGTCCAGGGCTTAGCACATGCAGGGAGAGCCCTTGTAGCACCAAGTCATCCTCATTCTTTCTCTGCTGCTACAGCTGAACACCACAGACTGGGTAACTCACAAAGAATAGAGGCTTATTGAGCTCCCAGTTCTTGAAGCTGAGAGGTCCAGGAGCAGGACCCTGGCATCAGGAGAGGGCTTTCTTGCTAGTAGGGACTCTGCGGAGGCTTTTATCACAGACCCATCTGGTGATAACTAACCCGCTGCCTCCATTAACCCATTAATCCATGAATAGATTAATCCATTTATAGGTTCAGAGCCCTCATGACCTCCTCACCTTCCAAGAGTCCCACTTTTCAACAAATGCTTCCCTGGGAACCAAGTTTCCAGCATACAAACTTTTGAAGGAAATATCCAAACCTATACATACTAAGCAGGGAAACTGGGGCTTGGAGAAGTTCAATATCTTATGTGGGAACACCTAGCAGGAAACTAAGGCAGGCAGGATCTAAACTCTGGAGTTCTTTTTTTATGGCAACCTCTGACCAGCAGGCCCATTGGTCCCTCGGGTTCCCGCCCTGCTCTGGCTCTAACTAGATGTCTGCTTGACAAATAAAACAGCTTTGTAGCCTGGTCTTTTTCATCATCCAGGGCTACAAAGGACCTAGCAAAGAGATGGCCCCAGCATGAAGGGGACATGGTCAAGCCATTAGGAAGGCAAAGTCAGCCTCAGCAGAAAGCCACTTGCAGGAAGCTATTTGTGCTTTCTATAGGGGTTGCTTACAAGATGAGTAGGTTTCTTTGGAATGTGCGGCCGGGAAAGAATGGGTGATCTATCTCAAGCTAGGAACAGCTGATAGCAACCAATTACCACGGGAGGACAGGGCTCGGCCATCTGGACACGGGCCATATTTCCCACTGCTCTGCACTGTCCGGCTGGGGCAGACGGAGGGGTGTGCAGGGCCTGGTGCCAGTGACTGGCTGTGAGGCTCCCAGCTCAGGGCAGGCCTGGGGCTGGAAGGGTAAGAGGGGTCACGTGGGGAGGGGGCCCGCATGACAGGCAGTCTTTTCCTCGCTGCCTGACCTGATGTCAGAGCTGCTGTTTTCTGTCCCCACCCCGCGTGAATCAAACCAAAGTCAACCCAAGATGCATATATGCAGAGAGAGGTGGCAGAGAACTCATTAAACTGCTAGCAGCTATTTCTTGATTGTGCAATTCACGACAAAGATTAGTGCTGTAAGGAGTAAACAATCAGAAATGACATGTTTAAGTACTTACTGGGCCCCTACTGAATACACAAAGTAGAGCAAAGACATGGAGTCTCACACACAGAGTCTAGTTAGAGTGATAAAACTACTGAATAAAATGTATAATATGCTATTTTTTTTCAAAAAAATACCAATTATGTACCAGTGTATTGTTTTTTTTTCCCCATGTTCTTTTTATCATTTCATTTTCAGAATAACCCTAGGGAGTATTACTGTTCCAATTTTACAAACAAGGAAACAGAAACTCAGAGAAGCGCCTTAGAAAAGATTATACAACCCACCTCACTCTAGCCTGTTCCTCCCACTGTCCCTATTTATGACTCCCAAACCCACCCTGTCCCAAGGAAGACACTTTCAACTCCTCTTCAGTATACACAGGCCCAGAAAAGCCCTTGAACTAAACAGAGCATTGTTATATTGAATGAAATTAAATAGAACTCAATAGGGCTACTGGCACTTATCTGAATACCTCAATGCAAAGTACTCTGAGGCAAGAGCTTTGGATGAGTGAAAATGTATTTATTAAACAATTAAATGAAAACACTTTGGGTCCAGAAAATGCTCTGGTATATAACTCATTTTATAAACACAAACCCAGTCTTATTCAAATGTTTGAAATGAAAGATTTTTCTTTCAGTAGAGAATCTGCATCAACATAAAAGTGTCTGAGTTATTCACTAGAGATGCAAGAGCCAAATAATGCTGTATATTTAGCATTTTGAAAGCCTGATGATCCAGAGGGCTCATTTCAGACTGAAGGTGGCCACAGGCTCAGACATGCAAGGTGCAGGAGGTGACTCTCTTCCAGCATCCTGAGTCCTCTTTGACAGGGACAATGGCAGCAATTGCAAAACCAAAACATGTGTACAGGTGGAGGGAGAGAGAAAGAGGTTCACTGCCAAGCCAGTGGGTCCCTTATACTAACTGAGCATCTACGACCTGTCAGGCAGCTGGTGAGGAGCTCAGGCTCTAGCAGTTTCCACCTCACGGAGCTTACCTGACATTGGTGGAGACAGACAGTAGGTAAAAGAAACCAGGAGCCCAGGTCATTGCAGACTATGACACGGTAAAGAGAGCCTGACTGATGGGGCGCTGCTTTAAACAGGTCAGCACAGGGTATGCTAAGGACACATTTGAGCTGGCATCTGAAAGATGGAAAAGAGCCAGTCATAGGACAAGAGACAGCATGGGGGAGAGACTTGTGATTGGGAAGAATTCAGGTGGGGGATTGGAGAACTAAAATGATACCAGTGTGGTTGACTGGGAGTCCAAGGATAGGTTAGGAAGGAGGCTGGGGAAAGATGGGGAGGGGACCTTGTGAGCCTTGGTGTGTGGATTTTGGGCTAGGAGCACTGGAAGGGTTTTAAGCAAAGGAACAATAGAATCAGATTAGCATATGAAAAAGTTCATTCCTCTGGATGAATGGATGGAAGGAAGCCAGCTAGGAGCTAGTGAGTAGCCCAGGAAAAAAATGTGGCTTGGAATATTAGAGAGAGAGTCAGATTGAAGATACATTCTGGAAGTAGAAGCACCTGATTTTAAAGATAAGTAAAAGTGGAGGCTGGAGCAGTGGCTCAGCGGTTATGGTGCTTGCCTGGCATGCGCGAGGATGTGAGTTCAAACCCCAGCACCATGTACACAACGAAGTCTTGGAGCAACAAAAGCCATGCGAAAAACTAAATATAACTGATTCTTTCTCCGTCTCTCACTGTCTCTCTCTCTTAAAAAAAAAAAAGTTAAGTAAAAGTGAATTCGTTCATTCAACAATGTGAAGTTTCCAAGAATTTATTCCTTACTCTATCAAACATGTTTTAGCACTGCCAAGGTTCCCAACCATGGGAGCATGGCTTGCTAGGCAGAAGCAAGGCTTAGGAGGCCATGAATGCACCACAGATGATATGACGCCCCTGTAATTATCCCCAAACTCTATACGCCATATACTCCAATGTGTACAATGGACAGCTGACATCAGCAAAAGTTCCCAGTGCCTGATGTTCCCCGGCACCCACACTCCTGAGCATACCTTCTGGAAAAGATAAGGAAGGCACTCACGCGGCAAATAAACAGAGGACCACTGAGAACCATGTCAGTTTCAACACGTAGACTTCAGTTTCTCCCGTTCGTTTCTATTTCATTGTAACAAAGAGGATAACCAGACAAGATCTCTCTTTTCTTTTTCTTCTGCTTCTGCTTTGTGTCATTTCTCTAGTGCTTTCTACCTGCAAGATGCATCTTGCTACCCTACTATGATCACTGCATCTTAAATAGCTGATAATTATCATATTTCCAGAGCCCGTTAGCATCCAATTTCCATGATGATATCCTTCTCAATCTCCATGTGAGTCATTTATTTCATTTTTTTTATGAACATCGCAGGTAGGTGCTCAGAGGAAAAAACAATCATTAATCTCATTAAAACAGCAGGGCGGGAAGCTAAGAGCATGCCTCCTGACATCCTAAGAGTTTAAAGTTGTGGCTCCCGAGGCCCCCAAATTGAGCTTTGTTCCTTTTAGTTATAATGAATGTTAAAATACAAAAGCATGCCTAAAACAAAATCTTCAAACCTGGAGCGGAGGCTGCTGGATCCTGTTGCCCATGGCGCTTAACAGTATTGTCAGCCGCCCCTGAGAGGAGCCCTGCATACAGCGCCCCTGCCCAACAGTTAATGCTCAGCACTTCTCTGTTGATCGACTTTAGAAATCCGGGAAAGTATAAGCCCAAAGCTCCCAGCCCCCACAGCCTTTCCACAGGGGACTGACTGCAAGTGACACATGTCCCCGGGGACTTCAGGGTCATCACAGCCACAGTCCTCATTCACATCCACATGGGCATCCTGACTCCCCAGAATTCCACACTGTGCAGCTCCTGACTCCACGGTCTGCACAGGAGGAAACAACAGGCGCCAACTAAATCTAAGAGCAGAGTTGGAGCAGCTGAGGTTTTAATGACCTATCACTCTCTGTGCTCAAGACTTCCCTCTCTACCAGGTGAGATGGCTCCTGCTGACCGAAATACAGCCATGGAGACTGTGAAAGTGCCCATGTCTGTTTAGCCTTCCCTTCTTGTCCCTGAGAGGAGGCTATGATCCCTTAATTTATTAGTTTGAGAATCATATTGTCCGTGCATATCTGTCAGCCAGGTCCACACAATTCAGAAAACAATGTGTTCAGTCCCTCCCCTAAACCAGCTGATGACTCGAGCTCAGTGCCAAGCTCCTCAGAGCAGCAATGGAATCAGAGGAGTGTCACCCAAACATGAAGAACACCAGAGAAGTGACTTCACAGTCACCTGACCCTGGATTCCAGACTCTTACCCTTGCAACAGCTGACTTATTAGGGCCTGGAGCTATGCAGAGTAGGGACAACACACACACACACACACACACACACACACACACACGAGAGAGAGAGAGAGAGAGAGAGAGAGAGAGAGAGACAGAGAGAGTCCTATTCTGTTTTCTCCCATAGTTATTCTGGAATACTCAGAACTAGGGAGTGTGATTCCTCTTGGGTGAACAGAGTTAATTGGACACATTCAGAAGGAAGAAATTTCTCCCATAGCCTATAAAATTAAAGGCAATAAATAAGCAAATAAACATGCTTCCTCTGACTCTGGAGGTGCCTCTTTTATTGGCTCATAAAGCGTCGCCGGTACTCTTGCTCTGCTATCGACAGCTCCAATGACTGGGCTGAGCTATCAGCTCCCTAATTGGAATGTCCTTTTTTTCAGGAAACTCTTTTCTGAAGGGATCAAATTTCCAGCCTCCACTGCCTCTTTTCAGGGGCCATCGCTCAGAGGCACTTAGATAGCAACTTGGACATGCTGAGACAGGTATGGAGGGTGGCAGATGCCTAGAGATACCCAGATGACAAGAATGCTAACCTGTGAATTTGCTTTAAGGCATCCATATGCAATGGATACCAGAGGCCCAAGAGAGTTCTAAGACAAACCAGCGCAGGAAACTTCACAGTAGGTGGCTGAAATTGATAAGTGATCCACCTGATTGAAGGGATAAAGGACTGAGTTGTTGGAGATTCGGGAAAGGATCTGAGAAGATTTCTGAGTTGGGATCCCTCCACATCCCAAGAGAAAGGGGTCATGAAATTACCACCCCAAGCTTAGTGGGAGAGGCTTCAGTGGAATCACCTAGAGACCTGATATGTGTTCTTTGAAGTCAGGGGACCCAGGAGTCTGGGCCTGATGCATGACCAAGAAAGCTAAGAAATGTCTAAGCTCTCCTGCACTGGCAGGACCAAGGTGGCCAATCCCAGGACCCACGTAGGGACTGTCAGCCTGCAGTGGTTTTCACAGCCCTCCTGCCCACAGGGCAGATGGGAGGATCGAGAGTAGACAGTTAAAGACCACCTGGCCCAACAGGGGGCTCCAGAGAACTCCTCCAAGCATAACAAGAGTCCTCTTAAATGTCTGCCAGGTCAGAGGGCACGCAGCTGTTTTAGGTCCAGAGTAGTCAAGTAAGAACCCTCCTGCCTCCACACCTTTCTGTCTTCCTCCTTTCTAGAAAATAAAAGAAGGCTGCTGGCAGATGAGGAGGAAGAGCAAGGAAGGAGAAAAGCAGAGCTCCATTCCTCTCCAGGGCCTTCAGGTCCTCTGAAGAATTAGTGGCAAATACGGTTTGAGGGTTTGCTGGTTATACTGCATGGGACCCCTTCGTGAAGGAACTGAGGCAGTGTTTTAGTTTACCTCAAACCTGTGAATTCTTCTTGGCATCAATGAAAAGGAAAATCAGTCCTTTCCAGGTGCAGTGGTCCACGCCTGTAATGCCAGCTACTCTGGAGGCTGAGGCAGGAAGATTGCAAGTTCAAAGACAGCCTCAGCAGCTTAGCAAGCCCCTAAGCAACTTAGTGAGACCATGTCTCAAAATAAAAAAATAAAAAGGGCTGGGGATGTGGCTCAGTGTTTAAGTTCCCCTGATTTCAATCCCTAGTACAAAAAAGGAAAAAAGAAAAGAAAAGAAAAAAAGAAAGAAAAGAAAATCACAGTCCTGTCTGACTTTCACCCCATTGCAAAGAAGCTTTACTCCTATTGAGCTCATTTAACAGGACAGTGATGTCAAAAACAAAGATGTTTCAGTGGTGACACCCTGGAGTCTTATTTATTCAAAGTACCATGCACTTTGAGTTAGAGAAGCCAGAGAGCTTCATTCAGTTGATCGTCCATGGCTTATTTTTCCAGAGAGTCCTACAATTGGAATTTATCCCTTTGGGACATGATGCTTGATCTAAAGTCAAAAGCTTCCATCCCCTTGGGCTTTGATATTTTCCTGACTGTGGAGGGAGTGACTTCCTACTCAGGAAAAACAAATCTATATTTGGAATTGTTTATCTATATTTACAAAGATAATCTGAAGATATAAAGAAGATCCAAAAACTTCCAAAAAGAAGGAGGGGGAAGGTCATATATAAAGGAACAAACAAACAAACAAAGAATGGTATTGGATCACAAAAGCAACACTGGGAGCTAGAAGACAGTAAATCAGCACTTTTAAAATTCCAAGGAAAATCTATTTTCAATCCAGAGAAATTCACCAGCTAACCTGTCATTCAATTGTGAGTGTAGAATAAAGACATATTCAGACACGCAAAGGCAAAATACCTTTTCCCATGGCCTCTTTCCTGGGAAACTACTGGAAGACATGCTTACACAAAAAGAGAGCAAGCCAAGAAAGAGGAAAACAGGATTAAAGCAAAGGATGCGGCCCGGGAGCGAGGATAAGGGATTCCCTGAGATGAAGGCAGGCTAAGCCTCAAACGGCGGCACCGAGGCAGCCTGGAGCAAACAGTCAGACAGAGCAGAAGGTCCGAGCACTCTGGGAAACAAACTGGAGCT
Organism: Aplodontia rufa; assembly: GCA_004027875.1. NCBI lineage: Eukaryota > Metazoa > Chordata > Mammalia > Rodentia > Aplodontiidae > Aplodontia > Aplodontia rufa. The sequence continues at coordinate 8,051 of PVKS010004503.1, read as the reverse complement.
GATGGATTACACGATACAGCCACACATGTGCAAAGAAGACCAACATTACAAAGCAGCTCTGGCGGAGCACACACAGAAAAAGTGAAAGCTGAATGCTTAATCTTTTTTTTTTTTTTTTTTTTTTTTAAGAAAGAGAGAGGAGAGAGAGAGAGAGAGAGAAAGAGAATCAATTTTATTTATTTTTCCATCTGGCCTTTGTTTCTCCAACACTAGTTGTGTATGTGGTGCTGGGATTTGAACCCGGGTCCAAGCACATGCCATGCAAGCACTCCAACTGCTGAGCCACTGCTCCGGCCCCCTTACTTTTTTTTAAGGGCAAATAGCAATATTACTGTGTCTTGGGTTTCCCCACTTGTGCTCGTATCCGTTCCCCACTCGTGTCCCACCTGTCTGTATCAGGGTAATGAGGAGGACACAGAGCTGATTCCTGCAGGCTCTGGTTCTCCATTGCCTGCTATTTGAATTTGGCCAATAAGAGGCCCTGCGGGGAGGTGGGAGAAGCCAAGGTGTATCTCTTCCCCTGGCTCGTCACCACCTGTCCCATCTCCCACAAAGGCACCACCTCCTGTTGGCCTGGACTTCCCCCAGAATAGCCCATCATGGTTTCACCTTCTACTGAATGTCCCTGATCCTGGGCTCTGGAAAAACCGCCCTTGTCTGTCCAGCCTCAGGCTTGGCAGTGGCTTCCTGCTGCAGCTAATTTCTGGTCACCTCAATTTCTGTTTGACTTCCCAGCTCTCCCATTACCCATGCAACCATTTTCTTAAATTCATTCTTTTCTGTTTAAAATACCTAGCAAGTTCTGTCTTCCTAACTGGATACTGATCCAGCTAGGAAAATCAAAAGTTAATAAGAATTCTCTGGAACAATGAGCAATTTTTTCACAGTATCTAGCGCGAATGTTCTTTATTCTACTGTAAAGTGTGAAGCCTGAGGGAGGGGGAGGTGGAGAGTGTAACAAAGCTAAGCCCTTGGTTACTGCAACAGGAGGCCAATGTTTAATGCCCAACAGTGGAGAACCAGGAGATAGTGGTGTGGGCATATTATGAGAAATATAGTGTAAATACGAGATGAAATAACAAAGAAAGAAAAAACAGAAAGGAAAGAAAAAAGATGGAGCTCCTTTTGGGTCAGGGCTAGGGAGAAGACTATGGTGAAGCAGATTACTATTTTATTATAGGTCTAATTTGAGGTTTTCATCTGTGTAAAGGATTACTCTGGTAAAATTAAAGAATAATTTTTAAAATAGTGATTTATTCTGGTGGTTTTCTGAGCGATGGCATTAAGCTCACTAACCCATAGTTTGCAAAGCTGACCACAGCCACATGTGAAAGCCAGGACATTGATCTGTCTATGGCCTTGGGCCCCGATCCCACTGCTCTCCACACCTGGAAGCCTATGGCCAGTGTTTGTTTTTTCCTACAAATTGACCTTCTGGAAGCCTCAACAGGTAGGACTCAGGCCAGAAATAAACCCACTTAAAATAGCTGTGTTCTTATCAAGATTTCTCAGCTGAAAATGGATAGATAAGTCATCTCATCCCAGATCCAGGAGAGAGGGAGAGGGAAAGAGAGGAGGGAACGAGTGGAGCAAAGCCCTGCTCCCAAGCTCCAGCAGGAGGCTGGAGAACAGGCCCAGGAGACAGCAAATCCACCTCTTCTGGTATCAGAGCCAGGCAGAGTCATCTTCCCTTTCTTGGGCTTCAATGGCCTTTTACTTGATGACCTCTGGTTTGAAATGTAGTCTCCTAGAACAAGTCAGGGGTGGTAACTGTACAATGAATAAAGGAAAAGCCGTGTGTGTGTGTGTGTGTGTGTGTGTGTGTGTGTGTGTAACTCACTCGTAGTACTTATTATTTATTCTTTTTGCCCATCTCACTCCAGACCCTTGTCTACCCCTCTGACCATAGCCTGGGATTCTCTTCTCTGTTGGTTATTAGTTGTCCATCTTCCACGGGCCTAATGTTTCAAATTAGTTCCGGATGCCAGTTTCTCTTATCTCTTATCTCCCATGCTGCCTCCTGAGCTGCAACTGTTTAGGAAGCTCATCATAATTTACTGGATGCTCTGCTTCAAGTCTCTAGCAGGAAGAAGCTCTGAGCAGTCTCTGGCCACCACCTGGTCCCAGCATTGGTTTTGTGACTCAATTCTGTGATACAGTAACACCATTCCTGCAAGGCTCCCTGAGATCAGAGGAGTGACACTGGGAGGCTGGTGTCATCCCTCTGGACTCCTTCCTGACTCTCTAAGTGTATCACCTCGTCCTTTTATTAGCATTTCCTACGGTGAACTCTACAGACCCCCCAAACTACGCAGCTAAGTGCTGTGAGCCAGAAATTTCTGTGGTCACATGACTCTTGGAAATACCAGTTAATCCTGGGTAAGTGAAAAGGATAGCTGACTCAGGACTTCTTAGGCTTTTGATGTACATTGGGAACTTTCAAGAATGAAATGTGAATGTAGCATTGGACAAACTCCTGTGCCTGGGAACCCTGCTTTGTCACTTTGCAGGGCCAATGCTCTATGGAACTTGCTGTGAGAAATGCTATCTGTACTTTTATCCAAGCTCCTCAGCACTGAACTTCCAATCTGATGGAATCTGCTCAAACTGATTCCAAAGGGAAGCTCCAGAGGGACCCTGGCAGGAGGGTTTCCATGGATCTCCAAGGCAAGACGTACAAAGGAGCTGGGTGGGTATACTCAGGACCAAGAGGGCAGCCAAGTCACCCAAATAGCCCCCACCATGCCAGGCGAGCATCTGCCGGATGCCATGCGTGGATGCAGGCTAGGCTGCCCTCGCCCTGGCTCAGGCACGGCACGAGGAGCTCTCTACACGCCATGTGCCCCCGCACTGCCATGTTTTTTGCCCATGCATTGCCACTTTCCAAACATGTATCTGTCTTCAACAGCTTTAGTTTAGGTTCTCTCAGAAGCCAACTCTGGGGTAAACATTTGATTGTGAGTAGGAGGTGAAGAAAACCGGATAAAAAAGAAAAGTGAGACAAGAAAGGAAAGGCAGCCACTAAAGGGTGCTTCGTGCAGCCAGCAAGGTGGGCAACAGGCAGTGCCAGGGTGACTCAGGGCAGAGGGCATGCCTCAGAAATGTCTTCCAGAGTGAGGGAACTGGGATATTTATACCCTCTCCCATCAGTCAGGACTCAGCAACTGCTGCAGGGGCAGGGATATTAACTCCCAGCACTCTGATCTGTTCCAGTCGGGAAGAGAACGTCTCCAGGCAAAGAAATGTAGGTGCTGGTGATAGGAATTTGGGCCAGTGGGCACTGAAGGAGCAGGCAAGGGCATGCGGGCAGGTTCCAAGGCCCCTGCCCCAGGGGCATGAACTCCTCCTGTCTAAGCAGGCCCTGCAGGACATGGACCTGGTTTGTCTTATCATAGTTCTGTCCCAGTACACAGCTCAGTGTCAGGCCTTCAGTACTGTTGAGTGAAGGGATCCTTCAGAGTACAGTTTAAATACATTTCTTTGAATTTTGTAGTCCATTTCATAGAGTTAATCACCACATCTAGGTTACCAGAACCCCTGTGCTCCTCTCTAGCCTCACCAAATTATAGCTATTGGTATTCTTGTTTGTTTTCCCTATTGGGCTGTAGGCTTCCGAAGAAGAACCCTGCTATCCTGGTGCACATAGCCATGGCAGATGCTTAGTATTCTAGTTCCTGTAGGTGACTGGATGAAACCAACCTCCCACTAGGGTCTTGGATGCAGAGAATATAGCTGCATAAGAATGAGCATTTGGCTCAGCAGCCCACGTGCAGCAGGGAGTACTGGGAGTCCAGATGGGCCCAGCTGGCCACCACCCCCAGCTGTGCAGCCCCAGGTGATAGGCAGGCCTATGCTTGGCACTCAGCTCTGCCCCGGGCTATGCCTTCCACACTGCTCACTGATATGCGTGAGGAGAAATGCATAGGGGCTGTAAGGATGAGGGGCAGCATCCTAGGCTCTCTGAGGGTGGGGTGAGACTCAGACCTTTATAGTCATACAGACACAGTGGGGACAGTGACACCATCCTAGATTCCCGTAGACTAGAAGGTGGTCCTTGTCCTGTTCCAGGGAGAATTCAGAAACTTGGCTACTCAATGCAAATGCTGTCAAGAGGAGGAGAAGCACAAGTCAGTATCCCAGGCACCCTAACATTGTGGGGCTTTCACATTGACCAAAACATTAGGCCTTCAGGAACCTTATGGAATTAGCTTCAGCCAAACTTCCAATCACAGGGGAGAGAGGAAGAAGATTCTCCAAGGACAGATGCTCAGGGCTTGTCCTGCATGCTACAGGTCTATCCTTGCTACTCATGGTATGGTCCTCTGCCAGCAGCATGGGTTACACCTACGAGCATATCAGAAATGCAAACTCTTGGACCCCAGCCTAGACTACTAATCCCAATCTATGTTATAATGAATGCCCAGGTGATTCATGTGCACATTCAAGTCTGAAAAGCACAGTCTTTGCTCAGATTCACTCCATTTGCTCATAGTTCTCTAACCCACGAGAAGCTTATGAGTTTGTCAGTACGAAACCCGGACTACCTCCTGTGGGTGCACCCTGATGCCCACTCTGTGCTTGGGAGCGCAGCGCCTGTGTGCCCCTGCTGCTCCCTTTGCCTGGATGCCACTTCTCCCAGCTGCATTCTCAGCATCATTTATTATGTGCACCCTCCCATGTGCAGCTCTAGGGCCCCCTCCCTTGGCCCTCTGGGCTGTGGGAGACCTTTCTCTGATCTCTCAGGTACCCTGTTCTCTATCACAGCATAGTCTTCATCAGACTGCAGCTCTGTTGACTTTTCTGTTTCCCCATCACATCACTCTGGGAGCTGAGTGGTCACCTTTGGATCACCAACTGCTAGTGTAGACATAAAACATGCTGTTGAAGAGAAAAGAATGTCCACTGGATGTTCTGCTGAGAGTAAATAGCCCACTCATTCTGGAGGAGCCAAAGGCCGAGTGATCTGAGAACGTGCTACCATCCCAGCTCCTGCCCACTCCTGGCCTGTGGCACAGAGGACCTGAGAGCAGAGGACTCAGAGGGCTGATGAAAGTTGGCATGAAAACCCCACAAGGTCCTTCTGAAACACACTTTCCTCTCCTGATCCTGGCAAGTCCCTGAAAGAAAGGGAGCACTAACATCAGCCTTTGGTAACGCTAATGAGCTGCAGGAGGGCAGGTAACAGGGGCTGCACCAATATTTTGTCAAAATATAAAGACCTCAATATTCATAGGCAAGAGGGTATTTAGATATGTTAGCATTTAGGCTCATTCTTGTGTGTTTTTTGGAGGGATGATTAACGTAGCTCTAAAAGAGAAGCTGTGAACTGCATGTGGGCAGATGCAGATGGAAGTGGAGACCTGAGCAAAGCACCATGGTTGGACAGGTGGGGTCCAGAGGTCCAGTGGGTAACCCCCCTCACACCTATTATAACTACATACAGCCCTCATTCAGTCTTGACAAGCACTCATGAGATTACCATTATGAGCTGCATTTATAAACGAGGAACCAGAAGCTCAGAGGAGTTAAAATATCTGTATTGTCCAAAATTGCACAGCAGCTGAGTGTTGGAGGCAGGCTGTCCAGCAGAGCCTGTCCGTCTTCAAGGAAGAGCTCTGAAAAATGCAGCAGGCCTTTACGGACCTGGAAACCCAACTGGATCTGATCATTTTATTTCATTTCAAAAATAGCCAGGTGAAATGTAAAGAAAATACTCAAGGGTCTCTTTGCTGTCTTCAGATGATGGCCTGGACTAGACACAGTGTGCAGAAAGTGATTGGCCATATGACTTACCTGAACAAGAGACCCATGAATTGGAAGGGCAGGACCCAAGTTAGGTGGAGACCTCAGCAACCCTGGCAAAGGGGATGAGAGAAGCCAGATCCAGTCCCAAGAAAGGGGAAGAGACACTGAGCAGGCATGTTGGGCCCCTGGGAATGGAGCACACAAATCAGAGCAGAGGCATAGAAGGTAGAGGCCAGGGACCTGCAACTGGAAATGGCCAGGACCAGGAAGCCCAAACATGATCTTCAGTATCTGTCATGCCCAGACAGAATGCGGGCTCTGAAGCCAGAGCCAGGGCTCTATCAGACCCTAGGCAAGTCACTCAACAATTCAGTTCCCCATTGGTAAAATGTGACCATCATTATGACAATCTCAGAAGATCAGAAAGGAATGACACATTTTATTCTGCTAATGGATAACAGCAGAATTCCTCCCAGGGAGAGAAGTCTCTGCAAGACCAATGTGGGGAGGGCTGGGTGACAGGAGAGCACACACTGTCCTTGGCTTCAGACCAACAGCTGTTGCCCTGGCAGCAGGCAAGGCGAGGAGTTGGCCTTTGCAGGTCAGAGTGAAGGGCTGCAGGTGGGGGAAGCTTGAAAAAGTGGAGGTAGGACAATGAGGGGCAGGCTACATGATGACGCAAGCTAGATATGAACTACAGGGCAGGACAACGTCACACAGCGAAGTGGCCTGCTGAGTATTTTAAGATCTTGGAGACTTCTGGAGTCAATTAAAGTTGCCATCCTGCTAAGTCTTCTCGGGGGAAGGCCTACTGTGTGCCTGAATTCTCTGGCTATTGGCAAGTGAGCACATCACAAAGATGGTCCAAGGGAAGACAGGAATCTGGGAACAGAGATGGCCTGCATCCTTAAGAGTGAGCAGGAATCCACACGGAGCGCTGCGCACTCCAGGAGCTGTGGAATTATCTGAAATTATGTGCCGACCACTGAAGGGCAGCAGGCCCCCAAGACCCTGGGCCACAACTGTCAGATGCCACCCCAGGGGCCTTACACCTCTAGCCCTTCTTGCCTTCTTTCTCACCAGCATTAATTTCTAGATACAACTGTCTGTTATGAGGCCCTCTTAAGGCCAGACATCCATTCCCTCTCCATACTACTCCCATCACAGGAAAGAAAGAAAAGGATTTTTTTTTTAATGAGATCAAGAGTGTGCAAACTCCAGCATCCTTGGGTGTGACAGAATACTTGTGCTGTCAAGAAGGGACAGAGCTGGAGAGTGGATCTAAAAGTTAAATAACTCCAAATGGGTTCTCTTCATCGTCTTCTTCTTTTTTAAAAAAAAATAATAATTCATAGTCCTAGACAGGTTGACAACTTATTGAAAATGGTTCCTCACCTGGAAAGTGCTTATTACTTACAGTGTACCATCTTTATTACATCGATACTGACATTTAACACTCAATAAATCTCTACTCCTTCCTCAGAGAGATGCCTGACAGCCAGCAGGAGTCCTGCCTTTCCTCTGCATTCTGGTGATGGTTTTGGTTTCCGGGAGCTGAACAGTGGCTGGCTACCAATCCTCAAACCCAAAATTGGGAAAGAAGAGTCCTGGGATGCCTTCCTTAAAATTAACGCCTCCTCCCCCAACCCAGACAAAATAGTGTCTGCTACATCTGTGCAAAGGGATTGGGATAAGAGCCGATTCACTAGGAAAGCGGCGAGTGTTCCTGCCATGCCCCTCCATAGGACCTAGTGTGATGGCCAAAGCCTCTCCCAGTGCAGCCTCCATGGCCACCACTGTCCTCTCCCGCTAAGCCAATGTGCTCCAATCTCGGGGCCTTTCCTTATGTGGTTCCCTCCATCTTCAATGCCAGGCACCCCCAAATCCAAGTCAAATGACTCCTATTCAAGGACACACTCCTATGGAAGAGCTCACTGCTCTCCAGCCTGTACCTCTGCTGAGCCGCGTGCAGGCTGTATGTTGCTGACAGTTTCCAGGGCAGAGTTTGGCCCTCCCCATTTAAGATGACGTCCTACCAAGGGCCTGGAATCAACCCATGATGAATAAATGAGGGAATGAATGAAGAGCATGTCATATCCCCCACCTTCTCTTTCTCTTATTACCTCTACCTCTGTCTGGCAATTTCGTAGATTTCTGACCTTAGGTTTTATTAAGCTGTCAAAATAGTGGATTATGTCCTCAGCCCTGAAAAAAAAAAACAAAAACAAACAAACAAACAAAAAATACGCCAGTGGATTATGGAGTTATAGCTGGGGCTCTGAAGTCAGATAAACCCGTTTCTACGA
>PVKS010004502.1:0-92620 GCA_004027875.1 Aplodontia rufa | reverse complement strand
TCGAGGCACACGTACTCATGGAGTTCTCTGTTTTGACTTCATCAGAAGTGGCCAGGCTCACAGCACCATCACCTGGGAGGTAGGCTCCCAGGTGGCTGTGTGGGACCATCCTCAGCCTGTGCCCACCGTGGGGATAGAGGAGGCACTGGGATTCAGAGACCCACTGAGCCCAAGAGGAGGTCCTGCCTCTGAGCTGCCCTGACTCCTGGACTCCAGCTCCTCTGACTTCTCACAAGGGCACATGTTCCCCCGTCCCAGGCTAAGTGGACGCCTCCCTGCACCACACGCTCTTATCTGGAGCACCTGCAACCACTTGGCAACACCCATGGTCTAGGGTCGAGGTGCCCTCAGGAGCAGGGAGATTTCCAGGCCAGTCTCCACCACAAGTAGGCAGGCAGGAGGACCCCTGTCTGTACTCCAACAGAGCCACAGTGTGTAACCCCTGCATGGCTCGTGTGTCCTGGTGCGGACACGTGTCATTTGGTGGGTGCAGTGAACCCCGGGGACATAGACGAGCTGCTCTCCTTAGGGTGAGAGGCCATGCCCGAGAGTCTCAGCTCCCCACTGAGGGTCGGGTCCCTGAGGCGAGGGTACTAGGTGACAGTTCTTCATGCCATGTTGTGGCTGTGCTGATCACGCCCAAGGTGCAGCATGTGCAGCAGCTGCCCTGAGACCACTAGGGGTTTGCCTGCCTGCCGTCACCTCCCAGGTGCCCAACCTCAGACTGGCCACTGTTTTGTTGCTATTTATAGATGTCTTGTTCTGGGCTAAGGATGAGTTTATAACCTGCCTGAGAACACCCTGTATAAACAAAGGGCTCCATCTCCCTCATTGTAAAGTTTCTATTGCACCCAAGGGAAACTCTGTGGCAGGGAATCTGGGCACCCAGTGAGGCCCTGGCCACTCAGCCTGCACACCAGGCTGGGGGGGAGGCTGCGGTGAGAATGGCCCCCAGTTCCTGACACCTGCTGGGAGTGTGTCTGGCTAGCATCTGCCTGTGGGACACAGGCCTGGTGGAGTCTGTCTCCATCCGAGATGCCCTGGACCCAGAGCCACTGTTGACTCCTCAGGGACATGCCCACTATGCCAGCACCTTGCTTGAGAGTGCCTGGAGCTCTCTCTGGCTTGGCAAGGCCCAGTCATCAGGGCTCTGCTTGCCTGCAGCCTGGCTCCCTGTCCCCACTCTAAAGAGCAAAGACAGAAGGCGTGGCCACCCCTGCTGCTGAGTGGCTTGGAGGTCAGCTCTGGGCTGATGCCTGCTCTCACTCTCCACTTTTTATTGACAGTTTTACTGAGGTGTGATTGACACTCCATAAACACTGCAGAGTGTCAGTTCCGTGTTTTGACATGCGCCTGCACTCGTGGAACCCCACCATAAACCCCCACCATAAACATGTTAAGGAGTCTTCCACCCCCACAGGGCGGCATGCCCGCTCCCCTCCCTGTCCTCCCTAGCTCTGCCCCGCGGAGCTACCTACTTCCAGGTTTCCCTCCTGTTTGGAGCGCATCAGCACCCAGTGCGCACACACCACCTGCTGAATGCTGGGTGCTCGTTCCTCCAGCTTGGGCTGGGTCCAGGCCCTCCAGCTTTTCCCTTAGGGTGGGTTCTGGGGGACAGGCTGGGCCTCCACGTTTTCCAGTCTGAGAACTTTTGCTTCCTCACCGGGTATTTAGACCACTTATATTTAATGTGATTGTTGGTAAGGCCAGGTTTCAATATATCGCTTCTTTATTTGCCGATTTGTACCTTTCTCTGGTTTTCTTCTGGATGCATGTTTTCTCTGATTCTGTTTTATCTCCTTGGGGCGCTGTTCTTTGCTGTGTTTGTGGTGGGAGGCATCGTGGGAGGTTTCTGATGTGCATCTTGGGTCTGTTTTCTTCTGGTTGGGCAAGAGTAAGAACTTATGAGAGCAGGTTCCTCTCTCTTCCCCAGCCCTGGCTGCTTCTGCCATGCACTTTTCTGAGTGTGCTAGGATCTCGTCAGCCAGTGCTACATGGATCCCTACGTCTTAGGGATCACTGTCCACATTGCCTGAAATCCACTGTCTTGAAAACCTGTTTCATGTACCGTCTCCGAGTTTTTATTTGGTTCAGACATGTGGTAACTCTGGCCCTAGTTACTCCATCTTAGCTGAAAGGGGCCCCAGGTACAACACTTTTATAAAATAATTTCTTAAAATGTCCTATGTAAATATAACTCTTTTTACGTATTTGTGCTCCATGCGTATTCGTTGTTAAAAAAGGAAGCAACAGAAAAGTGGATGTATGTTAGTCAGGTCTTCGTAGCCGTGACAAACACCTGAGAAAAGCAACTGACAGGGAAAGTTTGCTTTGGCTCATGTTCAGAGCTTCAGTCCATGGTCAACCAGCGCCGTCGCTCTGGGCCTGAGAGAGGGGGAGTTGTGGTGGAAGGGACAGGTAAAGGAAAGTGGCCCAGGAGATGGCAGCCTGGAAGCTGGGAGATAGTGGGGGAAGAGGAACCCCCCCTTCCAGGACACTGCCCCAGGGCCACCTCCTCCAACTAGGTGCCTCCAGTTGTCCATTCTGTGTTGGATGGGTCAATCCATGACAGGGTCAGAGCCTTCATGGTCCGCCATTGCCTATAAGCCACACCTCTGTACAGTGGAACTTTGGAGGATGTTCTAGCTCAAGACCATAACAAAAAGTTAATAGAGGGGAAGAAAAGAAACCAAACTCCTCGCAGATCCTGCTGTCTCAAGCTGTCCCTGCCCAGACACTCCTGTACGTGTCTGTATGTGACATTCCTTACTTAGTGACATCAGTTTGCATACATGGGTCCCAATTGTTCCTAACAGCCCAGAGTGAACATTTTTCCATGCCATTAAAAATTAAAGTTGTACAGTGCTGTTTACAAGTTGCCACTCATGGAGTCCACACACTGACGGTTCGGGCAGCAAGACAGCAGGCATGGACAGAGTTGGGTGCGAAAGCTGAACAGGAAAGAGACCAGAACCCAGATAGAGACTACCCTTTAGGTGGGACTGCTCATCCTGGGGCCGAACTGCAGAATTAAGTGGAGGCTTGCTGCACCCAGGTGTGTACATGGCATGGAGGACAATGGCGGTCACCACAATGGGTTGCCCACCAACCCCACCCAAGGCTCAGCCCTGTCACCTTCTCTGGGAAGTTCCCCCTACATCCAGGCCAGGCACCCTCCCTTCAGGCAGGCCCTGGACTATGGGGACCTCAGCCAGGAGCTCTTTCAGAGTAGAGAGTCCTCCATTCCTCAGATGACTTAAAGTTCACAGCTACCTGTGATCCTGGTGATGCAGGAGGCTGAGGCAGGAGGACCCCAATTTCAAGGCCAGGCTGGGTGACTCAGTGAGATCCAGTCTCAAAGTTAAAAATCAAAATGGCTGGGGGTGTAGTTTAGTGGTTCAATCCTCAGTACCAAAGACCAAAAATGAAACTGAAAATGTAATCTGCAGGGGTATGTGCGTTTTCTGTGAGAGACCTGACATTGTGGACCGCGGTACCTGAGTCCTGAACAACTGTGGCTGGACCAGAGACATTACAGATCCCTGATGGCAATCTGTTGTCTCATGGAAGCTGACACCCTGTGGTGGGACGAAGGCTGGCCCCAGGGTGCGTGGTCTCCAGGGTGGCTCTACTCCCTGCACCCATGAGGCTCATCTGGGTGAGAGTGGACCCATCTGCCTGCCATGGTGGACACAGCCTGACCTACAGAGCACAGCCCGCATGGGATCAGGCAGGGCGTTTGTCCAGCTGTCCAGCACCCTGTGCCCTGTAGTGTATGGAAAGGGTTGCTGGGGCACAGCTGCATGGGTGGGCACAAGCCTAAGTGCAGGTCAAGGCCTTCTCTCATTGGGGAGCAAGGCCAGGCACTCACCACTGGACCCGCAACAGCTAGCAGTACATGATGTGGCCGATGGCCCCAGATCCAGGTCCGACCATGGGCAGGTCCAAGGGTGACTGTGGGGTGTGGGCAACAGGGATGGAATGGGCATCCTGGCCAGCCCCCTCCAGAGGCCCTGGTGGCCAACTCTTCTCCAGTAGGTAGGAATGCCCAATCTGGGGCTCAGGAGCCACACAGCAACACCCACACTTGCCAGGTGCATCCAGTGGGTCCCTAGGAGGTGCCACTTTACCCCTGAGGGCCAGGAAGCTGCTCCCCAGGCCAGTGCTGCCCTCCAGCAGGTAGGCAAGGTGGCTAGGTGCCTTCTGGCAAGATGCCTTCCTCCAGCCTGCTGACCACCTGACCAGATTCTCAGGTGCTCTGCTTGACGCAGGGTGGTGGCTGCTGGGCTAGATGCAAGGCCAGCTCTGCATGGCTGAACTTGCCACATAGAGGCATCCCTGGGTGCCTCGTCCTCAGTCTTGTGGGTATAAAGGCACCCGTATCATGATGGCACTTCTGTTCCCATGAGGTGTCCAGAATCCAACCAAGGGGCTCTGACACTGCCCCGCTGGGCTGAGCCTGAGCACTGTGCAGCTGGATGGCAAGAGCCCTGGCTGCATCTGTCCCACCTCCTGAGCCAGCCAGGCTCCCCTTGTGCCTGGGGGTCTCCAGCCCAGCCCTCGGATCACCTCACCCCTCCAGGTTGGACCCACAGCTTTAAACATGGGGCTTCTGGACAGGGGCAGCAGCAGGCAGGAGCCAATCCTAGGCTGCAGAGGGACTGCTCTTGCCGGAAGTTAGTGTGTTCCGCCTGAGTGGCAGGAATAATCAGACGTAACAAAGTCCAAGCCTGGTAATACTGTGGACTTTATTGGTAGGGGCGGCTATCTCCCAGCCTGCTCACCCCATCCTAAACTCAGTTTTGGCTTTGAGCACACAATGTCCCAACCAGAGCAAGGTTGTAGAGGGCACAAGGCACTGCAACCTTAGCCTCAGTGGGGAAAAGGGCAGAGGAGAGGGAAAGGCCAGCAGTGAGACCCCAAGATCTGGCCTCAGGGGGCAGAGGCCAATTGCGCTAGTGCCCCAGCCAGGGTACACTATCTCTGTGACCCATGGCCAGTACTTCTGAGGTCCCAGGGCACCCCAGTGTCCACTGTGGGGCCACACTGTGACAGGTGCAGCCTCAGGACAAACTTTCCTCCTGATAAGCCCCTGGCAGCTATTCTGGGCCTTGGTGGGAATGGACAAGGTCACTTTCCTTGACTGCCTCCTTCCCGGCATCTTTCAGAAGATGCCGGAACCTCTCAAGAGCTGCAGAGGTCATAGCAAGGGATCAGACTCTGACACTGTGGAAATGCCCAGCCCTGTGGATGACTAATGACCACAGATGGCTGCCACCCACACGCAGCATGTCCTGAGCCATCCCATATCACACATGGACAGATTTGGCGGCCCCAGGGACAGTGATATGAGGTCATCTGGGTCCTGCTTGAGGTGGCTCTTGAGGCCCCACACAGGTCAAGGTCACCCATGGAGTCAGGCCCTCAGGCATTGTCCACATTGTGGCTGGTTGTGCGGGCCTCACATGCTATCATCAGAGATGAACCAAGCAGTCATGACCAAGGGGAAGGGAGGGAGACTAAGGACTGGTTAGCAGCAGGCCTGCTAGCCTGTATGTCCAAGGGGAAGGGAGGGAGACTAAGGACTCAGCAGCATGGCTGCTAGCCTGCACATCCAAGGGGAAGGGAGGGAGACTAAGGACTCAGCAGCAGGGCTGCTAGCCTGCATTTCCAAGGGGAAGGGAGGGAGACTTAAGGACTCAATAGCCTATGCTCATCCAAGGGGAAGGGAAGGAGACTAAAGACTCGTTAGCATCAGGCCTGCTAGCCTGTGCTCATCCTGCAGGTGCCAACTCCTTTAAAGCTTCATCATCAAGGGTCTCTCCCATCTCAGTTTGAACCCAGTGTGTATACAGTTGGTGCTGAGCCAGACATAGGCCCAGGAACAGTGCACCCAGGAGAGGTGGCCAGAGGCTGACCAGGGGCTCCTCGCTGACCAGGGCATCCATGCTGACCAGGGCCTCCTCACTGACCAGGGCCTCCAGACTCACCAGGGACCCATGCTGTCTGAGTCCCAAAGTGACCCAGGCTGCTCAGGGCAGCCTGTGAAGGACAGGCCTGTCTGCTCCTCTCCAAGGGCCTGGTGGTCTGAGCACCTCAGGATCTTGAGGAAATGTGTCAATAATCTCTGGTGTGTGAGGGTGCATGCCTGGACTTTAGCAACTCGGGAGAGTGAGGCAAGAGGGTCAAGAGTTCAAGGCCAGCCTGAGCAACTTAGCCAGACCCTGTCTCAATATAAAAAACAAAAAGCAGGGGATGCAGCTCAGTGGTGGCACCTGGGCTTCTGCCCCAGCACCACAACCATCATCATCACTTTGGGAGGTGAAGGGCAGGACAGCAGGTACGGGCACAAGCCCCATCTGCCCTGGCCTAGAGAGTGGAGGCCCTGTGGTATCCAAGGGACCAGATAGGCTTTGTGCCCCACCAGGACATGTGACAGCTGGGACCTGCCTAACGTCTGGGCTGGATTGGCCCCCAAGAGAGGTCCAGTTGCTGCAGCTTCCAGCAATACCCTTGGGATGACTACTGGCCGCCTCTTGATGACCAAGGACACCACCACCACGCTGCTCCCACCACACTGCCCCTCAGCAACAAGGGCGCCCTGCCGGAAGCACCGTGGGGACTTCCCAGCACAGCAGGTGCTGCTGGCTCCCCTCCCAGGCGGCTACACTAGGCTCTGCCCACAGCCTGCCTGTAGCCCAGTGTCTGACCTCAGCTCGCAGGCCGCCCTCCTGCTCCACCTGTATAATTTTAAAGCACATAAAAACTAAATGAGGAGAGGAAGTGGAAGTGAGCCGGCACCGCCCCAGCTCGCCAAGCCTCAGGCTGCCCTTGGAGGGCTATTTACTTCCCAACCTTTCACCTCCTTCCAGCAGGAAAGTTGGCTAAAGGTTGGAGGAGTAGGCAAATTCCAGGTCTTCTGGCATTCCCAACAGGAGTCCTGCTAGCCAGGAAGCAGGACATGCATTGGGATGGCGTGTCCACCAGTGCAGTGAAGAGTCGCAATGCAGATGAGACTCCTCTAGCCAGTTTCAAGGAGCTGGCCTGAGAGTTCCACCAAGGGGCACCTGAGGGTTCCACCAGGGGGCCAGTACACCTTCCTGGGCCCAGCCCAGGACACCTGCTCACTGGGTGCACAGTCCAGGCACCTGTCCACCACTGGCCCTTTACCTCAACTGGGCCCTGAGGTAGGACACACAGCCAGAAAGCAGCCAGCTAGGCATCCTGCCCCCAGGTGCTCAGCACATGGGGACGTCCAGAACTGCGTGCCAAGTACAGGAAGCATTCTGACCCTTGCAACTTGAGTACAACCTGGAAAACACAATGCAGTTTGCCCGAGCTCTGTGGCTCTGTGTCCAATCATGAGTTCACCTGGCTTCTGCAGCACAACAGGAAAAAGCCATCTAGACAGCGCAAGTCCTCCAGGGACCCAAGGCACTCTGTGAAACCCACAGGGTCTTTTCCTTGTGCTCTCTTTTCTCCGGGTTCCCATCCAGGGCCTTGTGCCCACTCCTCGGCCAGGGGTGCTTCCAGGCTGAGAGTTTGGTATTTGCTCTACCCTGAACACCCATGGGCTGCACCTCAGGGGATGAGGTCAGAACTGCAGCTCTTGCCCTATCCTGGGCACACGAAGTGGGCAGTGCCTGCAGGGGAAGGGCCTACATCAGGCCCATGACAGTTTAGCCAATGGATGTGCCCCTCTGCCTTGCAGGTGCCTCCCCAGTGTCACTCTGTGGGAGCGCTCCAGGGCAGTGTTGGCCAGAGCCACCCCAGAGGACTGGAGAACTCAGTGCTAAGGGGCAGGAGGCAGCTGATACCCATTAGTACAGCCTCCTGTTTGCCCTGATCAGTGGGGTAGGTGTCCTACAGAGACTTGACGGGGAGACTGAGAGTTCCCTGCTGAGAAAGGGTGCATTTGAGCCAACCAGAGGGTGGCCAGCCCTCTGCAGCTCACACTCCTAGAACACCTGTGTTTTCTGAGTTGGGGTCCACACACTGAAGGGCAGTGGGCTCCACAGAGCACCCTCCTGATGCTCCTACACTTTCACAAAGCCAGGCAGTGAGCATCTCTGTGCTAAGCCACTGTGCCACCTCTGAGCTGCAGAGGTGGCTGTTGGTTTCCCTCTGATGTTGATGCCCGTGTCCCTGCTAAGGCTCCTGGCTGCCCCCTGGTGTCCTGCCCTGGGGTGGTCCACCCAAGCCATCCAAAGGTGGGCCTGTGCCCACCTGATGAGGTCCTCGCTCATGCTTGGAGGTGCCCACCTGTCCCAGCGTGGTGCTGTGTCCTAGTTGCTCTTCTTGGGACCCTGCTGTGTCAGTGGGTCCCAGCAGACTCCAGAGGAGGAGAGGGGCAGGAAGCCCCCAAGGGCAGGTATCTGGAGCTGAGGCCTTGTGGGAGGCCCCTGAGGCCTGAAAGGTGGCTCAGGAGTAAGGAGAATGCCCAACCCTGGGGCTGAAGGGCAGGGAAGGAGGCAGATGGTGAGGCCGGCCCTGCCCCAGCTGCAGGAGTTGCAGGCGGAGGACGCTGGTGGACCTACTGGGCTGCTTCAGGGGAGCAGAGCAAGGAGAAGAGGTAGGTGGAGGTCAAGGCTGGACATTCCTGGGTGGAGGGAAGAGAGTCAGCCTGTAGCTGGTGCGTGAGTGATGCAGGTGAGTGAAAGACCTGGGAAGGGAGAGGGAGCTTGAGGTGGAGTTGGTGTTTGGCTGGCGGGGTGATACCAACTGTCCTCCATTGCCCTCAGAGGGGAGGCTAAAGAGGGGTTCAGGCAACTCCCAGAGACCCCTGAAGGAGATTGGATGGAGGCCCTGTCCATCTGGGAGACCAGAGCCTGGGAGGCAGCAGCCTGGGCAGGCCAGCCCTATGGCCGCAGATGGTGCAGCAGAGCGACCACCCTGGGAAGCCACTGATGGGGCTGTGGCCAGCAGCCCATGGCGCCCTGTGCCGTAAACATTAATTAGCACAAGTTAATCTATAATTCCACACCCCACAGTATCTCACCTGTGCCAGGGCTATTATTCGATAAGGATTTAATGAGGAGGCAGGAAAGCACTGATAAGGCCTTCTCTCAGTGTGCGATGTCAAGGTCACAGGGAGAGGGAGTCATGACCCTAGGCTGCACACTGGGGACCCTGCTGTGGGGGATGGTGGCCCAGGCTCTGGTGCTCCATGGCTGCCCTGCTCTGGGACAACCTTCTGTCCTCATCTGCATTGGAGTTACTCTGGGGTCATGGTACTGTCACTATCTTGTGTCATGCCCACCCTGCATGCCTGCGTGGTGAGGGCTTGCCTACATAGGCAGCCAGGCCTCCTGTCCACAGTAGCCTTTCTCTCTCAGCTCACAGGCAGAAGGGCTTAGAAGCAAGATCAGCACTCTAGTGACCTACAAAGATAGGCAGCTCCTTTCCTACAGACAGGCTGTGGCGCAGGAGAGGCAGGAATATGGCCTGCCATAAACGAGGCCCTCCCAGCCTATCCTGAGTCCAGGAGATGCCAGGGTGCTAGAGTTGACATGTGGGCTGTTTATAGGCCTGGTGGCCAGCACGAGGTAGAGGCTCTGAGTCTAGGCGTCACCTTCCAGAGTGTACAGGAACTGGACTCAGGAACAGGAGCAAGTGGAAGGGGGTCTCCCCAGCCCTGCCCCTTCCCCTGACCACTCTGTCCCAGCAGTGATTTGTGCCAAACGGGAAGTACTCAGGCCAGAGGCATGGGGAGCTGACTCATCTTTGGGGGAGGCAGAGCCGTGGGGAACTTGGCCTGAGCACAGTGCCGCCCAGCTGAGCTGGGATGGGCAGAGAAGTGGGAGTTACAGCAAGCACACTGTCTGTGTCAGAACATGCTCCCAGGCACGGGGGCCACAGGGCCAGCTCAAGCACACTCGGCCCCAAACCTCCATCCAGTCGAGGGCAGCTCTACCTGTAGGTGCCGCAGCTGACCAGGATCATACCCCACCCACCGACCCTCGCTCCTGACTCGAGTGGGTGGGCACAGCTGGTGTTGGGAGCAAGGGGACCCTGAAGTGGCTTCTGGGTCAGTGCTGACTGCTCAGCCATCCCTGCACACCTCCTCCAGCTGAACACAGCCAGGCCTGTGGGCTGAATGAGCCAGGCCAGCCCAGACTGTGGGCATCACACATAGACACGTTCCCTTGTAGCTCTGGGAACTTACTGCATTAATGGGCACTTACTTACTCTTCAGCAAATATTTAAATAGTCACTTGGCCAGCCCAGAACTGGAATGAAGTCAGGAGAGGCCTCTCCCCACTCCAAGTCGCTTTCTGTCTGTGCACATCTGGCGGGAAGAGCCTCTGCCAGTGCCGGAGTCCTGGACATCCAGGCAAGCCTTGTGAGGGAGGGCCAGGGTAGGCAGAGCCCAGCTTTCCATGCTGCTATTGTGCCTGGCAGCATGACGGGCTCTGCATACTGCTCGAGGATGATGTGGGGACCACTGCTCCCATGGCTGCCATCCGGGGGGCTCCTGGATCCTGCTCATCTGCTGCTGCCCCAGGCTTTGGAGAGAGATATACTGCTCTGCCATGGGCTGAAGAGGGAAGCAAGTTGGGGGTCACAGGTGTGACGTGCCCAGGCTGCAGCCAATGACCACTAGCAAAGCACTGTCCCCAGGGTCTTCTGGATAAATAAACCAACACACTGTCAGCACCACCATTCTTCTTTAAAACTGCCCACTGCCCCCTCCCAGCAGCCAGCCAGGCTTGGGAGTAGTGTGTGCATTCTGGCCAAGCAGGTGCCGCAGCTGACCAGGATCATACCCCACTGACCCTCGCTTCTGACTCAAGTGGGTGGGCACAGCTGGCGTTGGGAGCAAGGGGACCCTGGGCCCTCACCCCAGCAGGACCAGCTGGGACAGTAGCAAGCAGCCTTCTGTGCACAGAGGCAGCCCCACCTATCTCCCACACTTGTGTGGGAGACTGTGCCCACACTTGTGTCCACTGACCCTGGATGGGGGACCTTCCCATGGAGCAGGCAACCTGGCAAGGTAGTAGATGGGAAAGTTAGGAACAGAGAGATTAGATTACATAACATCCCAGAGGCAGCAGTGGGCAACTGGTGGGTCTAGCCAGGATAGTAGAGTGAGGTTGGCAGGGCCCTGGCTCTGTGGCCCTGGGCCAATAACAAAGCCTTCAGCCTCCCTGCTTTAAAATGGGATTAGGGGCACAGCACCAGTGCCAGGCTCCTGGCTCACAGGGTTCCCAGGGGTATCAGGTGAAACTCAGATGGGGATGGGTAAGAAGGTGAGTGGCCAGGGGCTGTTATTTTTCAGTGTGTCTAATACCAGTCTCCAAATAGGGAAATTCAGACAGAACAATGAACACATTCACTTGAGGGATGTTGGTCCCCAGGCCTGTGTCAGGAGCCCAGACGCACTGCAGGAGAACAGTGTAGTGGGCTGGGTGAGGCCAAGAGAGTGGGCCATTCCCCTTCGGAGACTTTGAGTCCTGTCACAGAACCTGGTTTCCTCAGCAAGGGCAGTGGACAAGGCTCCCTGAGTCATGAGCCAGTATGCTGCCTTCACCCCACCAGAACTAGTTACTCCAATGGACACTGGGGCATTCTGTGGCCAGAGAAGAGAGGGCTGCATAGGAAACGGCGTGCCAGCCTGCGTCCAGGACTGTGTGGAGGCCACTCGGCCTGTGCCCTCACTCAAGGAAAGCACCCTTGTTTTCAAAAGCCCAAACAGCGGAAGCATGAGATTGAGTTTTGAAAATATTGTTCCTGAAATTGAAACTCGCCACTGTGTTCCTGGCAGCCAGGTTGCTGGGCCTTCGGGTCTGGTAACCTGTGCCCCCTGGGGCTTGGCCACAGCTGCTGGGAAGCACATTTGAAGTAGCGTGTAGTCTTCCACCCCAGACCCCAGAGGCAGGCTGCCTTACCCAGGTGGGCTGCTGAGCAGGGAGTGGCTGCCACGCCCTCCCAGGGCCACTAAAGGGTGACTCAGACAGCACTGAAACCCTAATCCAGCCTCCATATTACATCCATAAACCCGGCGGCTCCTGTTTCTGGGAAGAATCAGGGTTTATGCCTGGCACGATCGTGCCTCCTTTACAGCCCAATTGACCTCAGCCCAGCCAGGGCTGGCCCAGGACGGACTGTACCCACCTGGGGTGAACGCATGGGTGGCCAATCCCTCCTGCGAGGTCTTGGTGGGCTGGGTTGGGGTGGGGCCCCACAGCTGCCTCCAGGATGGAGCAAATGGACAAGAGCAGGGGAAGGGCACAGCTGGGCCTTTGGAGACGCCCTTCCAGCCCTCGCATGGGGAGCCTGCATGTGCACTGCATGGGGCCCCATAGCCCAGCTATAGAAAGAAGGTGCCTGAGGGGCCACTCTTCAGGAGGATGGGCTCAGTGTCCCCTCTCTTCCCTGCCTGAGCTGAACCCACCTGTGAAAACCCCACCCCACAGGGCCCCTGTCACAGGCACAGGCGTCAGCCAGTACAGGGTAGAGGAAGGCATAACCCCTGTCATCTAGCTCCCACAGAGGGTCAGGGGGACAGAGTGAAGGCACCCACACTGGCCCTCCACAACCAAGTGTCCTCCTGTCCTCCTGGTGTCCTTGAGCATGAGGCAGGGTCAGCTTTGAGTGTGATTCTGACGGAGGAGGCTGTGGGGGCCCTGCATGCAGGATGCAGAGTCCAGCTCTGGAAACCGCTGTGCTGGCAGGGCCCAGCAGGAGTGACATTCCCATCTGAAATGCTAATGTGTGCTCTCCGCCTCCACCTAGGAATTCCCACCATGCGAGGCAGCGTTCCTTTCTGTGGAAATTTTCCACAGTCAGGTGAGCAGCTGCCGTCCAGCATCCTGTGCTGTCTTCCGTTCACAGCTTCTTTTCCTTCCCAGGTGGCCAGCACCCTGGATGGAGCTGGTCCTGGAGATCCAGGGAGATCAGAAACTCAGCTGCCCCAACCATAAGGCCTGGGGTCCTGCTTGGGGCCCTTTGTCTACTGCCATGTTCAGGGAAGTAGGGCCTCAGAGCTGGGG
Source organism: Aplodontia rufa (assembly GCA_004027875.1). NCBI lineage: Eukaryota > Metazoa > Chordata > Mammalia > Rodentia > Aplodontiidae > Aplodontia > Aplodontia rufa. Next base: position 79,628 of record PVKS010004502.1, on the reverse strand, counting down.
ATGGGGTAAAAACTTCCCTACCCCAATCCCCAGAGGGGTCACAGAAGCCAGTGCCCTGTAGCCAGTCACCCTCCCTACCCTGACTGCTCTGGGCTTTGTTGTGACCAGGCGGTGCCTGCTCATTCACAGCAGCCTGCACTGGAGGCAGAGCAGAGGAGATGACATGTGCCGTAGAAGGGGCCCTACAGCTGGTCCCATCTGCTGTAGTCCTGTCTGAGCTGCTGTGGAGGCATTGGGGGCCAGCCCTGCTCCCTGAGGCCACATGCCTCCCACCCAACAAAGGCCCAGCTCCCTGGCCCTCCAGCAGCCCTGGGCTGGGCCTGGAGGCAGACAGTTGTGACCTCCCCCCCCATCCAGCTGGTCCGAGGGGCCTCCGATCCCGACAGGTCTCCCCAGCACCTTTGGGGGCTCTGTCTAGACCTGCCACCAGTTCTCCGTGATGAGCAGCATGGTAAAGTGCGAGCGCATCCAGGAGGGCTCAGGCTTCACCTGCGCTGAGGAAAGCAAGCAGGGACAAAGGCCTGTGGGACCTTCCAGCAGCAGCTCTGAGCTTTCTCCCCTGAGCAAAGTGGTCACTCTTTGGGACAACTGCCCTGCATTTTTTTTTAGAAGAAGCACATCAGGACTGATATGTGAACAAAGCCATGTCCACCCCACAAACAGGAGCTCATCCTGGTGGCCAACACTTCCTGCTTGGCCCTGGACCTCCTAAATCCTCCAGCACACACACGTCAGGCTGCAGATAAAGTCTAGCACTCCTCTGGGGCCTATTGTCCCGGTTGCCAAGGCCTGAAGGCATTGATGTCTAGATGAGGCGGGTCCACACCTGGGATGGCAACCGTGTCCAGCCTAGAGGACCTGGCCCAGGTCCAGAAGCCTCCTCGTTCACCACAAGAAAGATCCTAGGCTGAGAAAGCCTTGTGCTGCTCCCTCTCCAGGAGGTCCCATGCTCAAGGGACAGCCTGGCACTGCCCACCAGTCATTTCCACAATCTCAGGAACACCGTAGGGTACTATGTAGATGCAGAGTTAGGACTCTGGATCCCCTTGGGTCTCTCACACCTGTGCACCACAGCCACACAGGGACAGACTGTGGCCATAGCAGATCTCACCCTGGACAGATGGGGAACTGGGCCCAGCTAGCCCCAGGACTTCCATCTCCCCATATCAGGCTCCCAATCAGGGGTATCTGGGGACTGGCTGCCTCCTATGATGAGAAATGGAAGCTCTAGTGAGGGGAGGATGGGAAGGTCTCTGCTCTCCTCCAGAGACTGATTTGCTCATCAGAATTGAGCTAAGGCTGGTGGAACCGTTGCCTGATTCATTAGTTCTGCCCAGAGGGAAGAGGCTGGGCGTAGTCAGAGGGACCAAAGCTCTGGCTTCCTGCAGCAGGGGCCAGCTCCAAGCAATTGAGATGGCAGGGGAAGGGGGGACTGACCTGTGGGCTGAGCTGTGGGCCTGCAGAGGCCAGCCTTCAGTGTTCCAGCTGCCTGCCCAACTCCGTGGCCAAGGACCCTCATCCTTGTTTTATAGAGGCAGGGCTAAGGCTCTGAGAGGCTGGCCTCCTGTGAGAACCGCTGTTCCAGACAGTGTGCATCCAGCTCCCCCACCTCTGCTCCCAGAGTCCCACTTGACTGCCGGGTGTTTTAAGGGGTCTGACAGCTTCAGGGTGGGATCTGGGGTCTCAGCCAGCACACAGTCTTGGGTCTTAGGGATGGAGAGAAAGCCCTCCCAGGGTAGGCTGGGAAGGGTGGGGATGGCTCAATGCAAACCAGGCCTGCCTCTGGCCAGGTCGCCTGGAACTCTTGGGGGTCTGGGGGCAAGGAAGGAAGTGTAGGAGAGACCTGGCAAGTGTCAGGTCTCATGGACACCTAGTGCTGCCAGCAGTGCAGAGGGCCACAGATTGTGGGGACACCTGGGCAGGGCCCAGGCTGCTGCCAGCCCCACCTCTCCCTCCCAGTGGCCTCTGACATTCCTCACACCAAGTGCCACTTCCCGAACACTGATTGTGGACCGCTGGAGGCACACACGTGCGTCTGTGCCATACACAGCACCTAACAGTCCAGGCAAATATTTGCTCAAGGGAAGTGAATTATAAAAAGAATGGTTAGGGAAAATAACCGGTTGGAAACACAGAGAAAACCTTCAAGGACACCACAGAGCCACCTGCTGCCCTCTGAGCCAGCTGTGCCAGTGCAGAGCCCAGGCACTGCCTCAGGCGGGGGACACTGTCATGACAAGAAAGACAAGCCTCTAATGTCCCCTAAAGAAGAGGAGGCCAGCTACAATGTCCAGGCCTTGAGGGCTGCAGATTGCCATCTGTATACTGTAGTTCAGAATGAATAATAAAAGATAGACTGTCAGACTCAGCTAGAAAACAAAATGCAGTTTGAGTAAAAGTTATAGGCAGGTGGAAAATTTAAAAACGGAAAATAATGTGCTTACATTACCCGAAATAATGCTGGTATGGGAATACTGCTATGGCAGGCGACCCGAGGAAAGAAATGGGAGATGAAAAGGGACATTCTGTGACCACAGGGGCCGTGTAGGCCAGGATAGCAATCTTGTTTGGATGTGCACTACACAGGCTGAGAGTGCAGACAACAGAAGCCAGGGATTTTGAGAGATGGACAAAGCCCCTCCACGCAGACCAAGGCTTAGCTTTGGAGTCACCAGCATTGTCAGGAACACAGACCGAACCTGTGCAGAGCCCTGTACCCTACAACAGCAGGATGTACACTCTCATGGCGGAGGTGCTAAAATAGGCTGGGTTCCTAACCACAAGCTAGTCCCTAACAATCAGAGAGCACTAAAATCACACACTGTGCTCTCTGGCCATGGCAGAATTATATTAGCTCTCAGGAACAGGATGACAATTGGAATATCTCCATATATTTGAAAATGAAGCAATTATAAAGTGAAGTAACACTTTGGAGGCACCTATATGTCGAAGAAACACCACAATAGAAATCAGAAAACATTTTGAGCTGAATAAGGAAAACAATGCCAAAAACTTCTGGGATGCACAAAACTGTTGCCAAAGGGACATCCATCATGTATTTAAGAGAAATGCTGAGAACTGGTGACTCAAGTTTTCAGTCCACAAAGCTAGAAAAAGAACAGCAAATAAAGGTGAAGAAAATAAAGAGATAATGATGAAGTTTGTGAAACAGGAGACAGAAATAACATGGAGGAAATCCACATTCAGTAATAGGAAATCCAAAGACCAAATCTCATTCTGTAGAAAGATTAATAGAATTGATAAAACTCCAGTAATGCTGGTCATTACAGAGAGAAAAGTAGCCCAAGGTCTGTAGAATAAAGGGGAAAACATTACTGCTGGGTCTTGACACTGAAAGGTACTGAAAGAATGTTTTGAAAAATATAATTTGTCAAACTGGACAAAGAAGGAAAAAGTTTGAATAGTCTGATATTTATTAGAGAAATTGAATCCATAATTTACAATCTTTCCAGGACAGATGGATTCACTGATTAATTCTCCTGTCAATATCTTGCACATTTTTCTCAGATTCTTTTTTAGGTATCTCATATTTTTGGTGTTGTATAAGTAGTTTTTAAAAATTATCTTTCATTTTCTAAAAAGATTAAAACAAGATGTAATTGCTGTTGGAATGCTGATTTTGTAGCCAGAACCTTGCTTCTAAAACAGTGGCACCTTGCTTCATGATGCAGATGCTTTCTCAGGTGGTCCTGTCCTTGTGAGAATACCACAGAAGACTCATGGTCAGAAGCCCACCTGCAGGAAGCCACACACGGTTGTAACTTGTGGTTCTTTGGGGGCATGACAGCAGGTATTTATTTATGTATTTAAGGTGGGGGACCGGGGATTTCATCCAGGACACGATACCACTAAGCTATATCCCCAGCAGGTTTTTTAATTTCATGTTGCGGCAGGGTCTTGCTGATTAGCTCTGGTTGGGCCTTGCAGTCCTCCTGCTTCAGCCTCCTAAATCCCTGGGATTATAGGAAGACCCATGCCAAGCTATTTATTTATTTATTTGGGGCTGGGGTGTGGAGCCCCCAGCAGTGCACTCTTCTCTGTCAGCAATTATGCTCTGGTTCTTCCTTTGCACTTCCAACCAGTGAGCAAGGCCTGCCTCTGTGTGCCAGACAACAGGCCATCAGCACAGCATGGGCAGCAGGCACCCTGCATGAGCACCCAGGTCCCCTAGAAGGTACTCATCAGGTTCTTGGAACTTGCTCCTGCTCTCAGCTTGCTAGCTGCCCTCCGTTAGTGATTAGTGCTCCTCTCCTTAACACAGCTACTGGTCATCGCGGTGGAGGGGGATTATCTAGTCCATTGGTGTCCTTGAGTCTCTAGCTTTGCTCGTGGGTGGGACAGGCCCTGTCCTTTCCTTTCCTAATGGTATTTGTCTTGGGGACAGTTGGTTGGTCACCCTGCCACCCAAGATCAGTGGAGCACTTGGATCTTAGGTCTTTGCGGCTGCACCACAGCGCAGTACCTCTGGTTCCACCTCCGCCCTGGACAGTGCTGTGGCCCAAGGGGGCGGCTGACTCGGGCCTGTGCAGGGAGCCCTTTCCCGGGAGGACACGGAATGGCAGGCAGTCCCTCTAGGAATCCGGGTCCGGAATGGAGCGGAGAGGCGGGTAAGACTTCGCGTGGAAGATGCGGTCGCGGGACCCGGAGGCGGGCGAAGTCACCTGGGAGGTCGCGGTGAGCTCAATGGAATCGCTGAAGGGTCCCTGGCGTCCCCAAGGGCGGGAGAGAGGACGGGCGTGGCTGCTCCGGGGCGGCAGCTCTGGTCGCGCACAGCTGGTGCCTGGAGCGAGCCTCGCCCCGGGACCCCGCATCCCGGCTCCCGTACCGTAGCCCCGCCTCCGGCTCCTGGACACTCCCTGCACCACCCCCGGAACCCGGACCCCAGCCCCGCTCCTGGTCCCCGCCTGCCCCACCTCGCGGACTTGGTACCACTTGGTCTGGGCGCTCAGCCTGGCTCAGGGAGCCGCGGTCCTGCGGGTCGCTAGCCGCGGTGTGCGCCCACTTCGTCGCTGTCAGCCGCCGCCGCCAACTCACCGCGCTCAGACCCCAGCCCCAGATGCGAATGAGCTGCGAATGTGCTGGGGTCTGACTTAGCCACGGGTTCCTGGCCCCAGGGCCACATCGCGTGTCCCCATGGCGGCGCCACTCACCATGGGCGGGTTAGAAACGCTGGTGGTGGCTTTAGGCAAGGAGACCCTGGCCATGTGAGCGACCTATCAGAGGTTTCTACCCAGCCCCTCACTGCAAGGTTGGGCTGGGCAGAGGTCCACTCCTGCATAGGCTCACCTGTCCAGTTCGGGGTCTTCCGCACACTGACAAGCAGACAGAAGCCGGACGCTCATAATTCATTTCTGAGAAATGCAGTTGTATTCCAGCAATCAGATAAGAAATCCATTAATCCTTGATGGAGATATGGCTGCTAGAAGGCCAGTTGGGGGCTGGGGACCTTAGGCTTCCTGGAATAGTGCCCAGGTGGCACCCAGAGGGTGCTCTGGTGAACGGGTGGAGAAGGGCATGCCCTTACTGTAGCCCAGTGTGATAAAACCCATCTTTTCCCTCCCCAAGAAGAGGTGGCCTGTGGCCTCTGCAGGTTTAAAACTAGACCTGTAGAGAGTGAGTGCATGGCCTTGAACCCCTTAAAGTTATGTTAAAAACTCACTTTAGTCTCTGTATTGTTGAAAGAGGGACAGTGAGTGAGAGAGAGAGAGAGAGAGAGAGAATCAATTTTATTTAGTTTTTCAGGTGGCTTTCGTTCTTCTGACACTTTGTTGTGTACGTGGTCCTGGGGTTTAAACCCGCATCCGAGCACATGCCAGGCAAGCATGGTAACCATGGAACCACAATCCAGCCCCAAGTCTCTCTATTGCTAACAAAAGCATAACTAGGTTCCAAACCACTTACATCTTATTCAGGAGATGTTTTTCAGAAACCATGTCAATGAAATTGAGGATCAGAAATGAATGTGGGAGACAAGACGTTTTCCAAAGCGCAGATGCTTGTGGCAGGTTAGGTAGATCACAGTTCTTGCGGGACTGCTCTTCTGTGTGGTCTCAAAATTTCCACTTGATTGCATGGGCATGGCCCTCCACTTGTGTGCTGTCTGACAACAGGAGCTGCAGAGCAGCAAGACAACCAGAGTGGCTAGTGTACAGGATGGAGGAGTGGGCACCCATTAGACCCCATGGTGTGCTGCACAGCTGGCTTCAGGGGGTCCTGTGCACACTGTCTGCCCATCTGGATACAGCCCTCCTGAAACCATGGCCTGTTTAGAGACAAAGAGGCTGTGGGGACTGGCCCCCACCATGGCCTGAATTCAGGAATGGGGGTGAACACACTACACACCCCTAGGTTGACTGTGAGGTGTCCCTGCTGCCTTCCACTTTGCAGGCCCTGGGGCACAGGTACAGTCCCAAGTGCCCCCAACCCTGCTGAGCAGCCATGCCATCTGAACAGTGGGTGGTAGGCTGCAGAGGCCCTGCTCCTGCCACAACACTGAAGTCCCCTTCTCTCCGGTGGCCTGCACTGTGGGCAGCACACCATCCATGCCCAGGGATGCCGTTGGTGTTCACACGAGTTCTAATATCTGCACGGTAACACCCCGCTCCACTGCCCTTTGATCTGCCTTCGGGCTCACAGAAGAGCTGTGACTCTCAGGCAGTGTTGAGTGAACACCCCAGGGCATGGTGACCAGAGGGCTATTGGACGTTACAGAACACACTGTTCTAGTGGAAATCTGGCCTTCTTGTGGCCTGCATGGGCAGCAAGAGGATGCCCCTCCTCCAGGCTTCACCAGGAGCCATGAGGAGGAACAGGGAGGCTGCCTGAGCTGGAGCTGTGCCTGCTCTTGCCCAGTGGGTCTTCTCTGGACAGGACTGGGATGGGGCTGGAAACAAGCAGGTTTGGAGTGGACACATGAGAAGCTCTTGCAACCCTATGACCAGTCACATACTGTCGTACCCCAGCACTGTGTGCCAGACCCTACAGCACACAGAACACAGACAAACCACCCCGTTGACCAGCATTTGAATCCACCCACTGCTATGCAGGTCACCTCCCTTCAGCAGGAATTAGGAAAACCAAGAGATAAAGTCATTCAACTCAGCACCATCCTCATAGGGCCTCTTGAGAGCCCTAATTCATGTTCCGGTGCTAGCAGATACCTCCACTTGCCATCTGTCCACCCACCCATCTGTGCACTTGACATTTCATGAACACTGCTAGACACCAGGCACTATTTTACACCCTCGGGGTAGAACCAAGCAGCTGAAGCCCCCAGTCATGGGGCAAGTGTTCCATGGAGCAGGAGGCCCATCAACAGTCAGTCCAGCAGAGGGCTGGAGGTGGAGGCTGAATCAAGGAGGACCATGAGGACAGGGGAGCCTAGTGTCAACTGAGGGGTCAGTAATGGGACCTTAGAGCCAAGATCTCAGGGAGCTGGGGGTGAGCACATTCAGATCAGGGGACAGTAGCCTTACAGACAGAGGCCCAAGAAAGGGCAGTACCTGCCTGGGCAGTTGGAGGGACATCAGCAAGGGGCTAGGGTCTAACAGGGACACTAAATCTGGGGAAAACTAGGGCCATGGAAGGTGGGACTAGGGCAGGTGAAGGGGCCTCCAGGACTTCACTGTGGTTGTGGGGTGCTTGGTGTATTAGGCAATTTCTCATCACTGAAAAAGTACCTGGTAGGATCAGTGTAGAGAAGAAAGGGAGTTTCATAGTTCTCAAATCACGATTGGCTGGCTCTGTTGTTTCTGGACCTGTGCCAGGCAGAACTTCATAGTAGAAAAATATGGCAGAGTAAAGCTACTCAGTTTATGGGGACTGGACAGGTGGAGCAGAAGTTGGGGACAAACACAATCCCTGAGGGTACCAGGGTGTGTCCCCAAGGGTCCACTCCCTTCCAGAGGTCCTGCCTCCTGCACTTCCCACCACTTCCCAGTAATGGAGTCAGTCTTCAATCCACCAAGGTTAGAGCCTTCTTGATCCTATCACTACCGCAGTGCCCACCCCTGAACACAACTGCACAGGAAGTCACCTTTCCAATACATGAACCTTTTGGCATTACTTCATATGCAAACCATAACAGTTGGGGACACTTGGGGAGGGGAAGAGTTCTGCCAGGACCTGAGAACCCTAATGTGCTTAGGACAGTACTCCTGGATTGCAATGCTGTCCTCAAGAGAGTCAAGTGCAGAGGCCGTGTCATTCTCACACCCTTGAGCATCAAGTGCACGCCAGTCCTGTCGCTGGAAGTCAGTGGCTCATGCCTCTGGGCTCTCAGGCCAGGGGCAAGGGGGTCCCCAGGAGGAAGCAGGCAGGGGCAGCGTGGAGGATCTAACAAAGGGGCATCCAGACCAGTCTCACAGAGTCAGGAAGGCGAGACCCTAGTTTCTAGCAACACTGCTGTGGAGCTTGGGTTGGCGCTCGGGATGCAGCGCGAGAACTCTTCCATTAGGAGTCCGCGCCTTCCAAGCCTTGCATACCTGGACCAGGATCGGCTAGTGCCTGTGCACAGCTGCCCCAGAGGTCACGGCAGAAAGGCTGTGCCGGTCCTAGCCAGAAAGGAACTGCCGGTCCTAGCCAGGATAGAGTCCTCGGAGACGCGGCCGGCTGAGGTGCCCACCCAGAGCCGCGCCGGGCAGGGAGGGAGCCCGGCGGGAGCTCGGGTCCGGGTTCGCGGTGTGCGGTGCGACCTCCAGCAGGGCTCCCAGCAGGCGGCATCGCAGGCTGGCTGTGGAGCCCGCGGTAGGTGGGCGTGCTCAAACCAGGCGGGCGTGCCGCGACTGTCTGCTCTCACGTGTGCGCGGCGGGGGCCAGGAAGGCCCCGCCCTGGGCGGGAGGGGGCCGTGGGATTAAAGGCCACCCGGGCAGGCGGGGACCGGACTGCCGCCCGCACCCAGCGCACTCTGCGCTGCCCATCGCGCGTCCGAGGCCCCAGCGCCGCGCTTCAGACGAGCGCAGCACAGCTTGGTCCTTACCTCAATATGCGCAGCGGGACCTGGCGCTGAGCGGCTAGGGCCATGTCGCGATGTGAGTACCCGGGCCTCTTCTGGGGACCGCTGCTGGCGCTGGTGCTGACTCTGAGCGGGCTGCCGCATGTGAGGGGCATCGAGGAGGAGGTCGGCGCCCCGCATGGCGAGAACCAGGGATTCCAGGTGGTCACCTTCAAGTGGCACCACGTCCAGGACCCGTACATCATCGCACTCTGGGTCCTCGTGGCCAGTTTGGCCAAAATTGGTAAGTGGCCCAGGGCCTGGTGGTCGCAGGTCTCACCCACCGCCATCTCCTCATGTCCACCGGAGTCTGTAGGACCAAAAGGACGGAGTCGGCGCCGCCTTCGCCTTCTCCTTCCTCCCAGGCTTTGGGGACGGCGCATTCCGCGGGAGTCGCCGCCCCATTGGTCTCAGGAGCGCAGCAGCGGAGGGAGCCGGGCGCTGCTGGATCCCGCGGAGCTGGCCGTGACTCCGGTTCGGTGTCGTCCTGGTGGGTACAGCCTCCCAGATCCGTGCTTCCTCTGGGGTCTGCGTGGATCTGAGTTTGGCTTCTACCCAAATCTGCTTGTAGATGCCGGGGGCTGCCCGGTTTCTTGCGCTTTTTAATGCTCTGATAGGAAGGTCCTTGCGTTCTCACTGGCATTACATTTGTTTCCACAGCAGAAAAGACAAAGGATGCTACTCAAAATGAAACCCAGTAAAGTCCCATTTGCATAGCAGTTTTCCCAGGACTCCTTTTCTTAAATGGCCCAATGAGTCAGGAAAGTGGGAATCACAGGTAACTCCTGGACAAGGTGAGAGGAAGGTCAGCTTTCTTAAGAGCTTAGGAGGATCAAAGTTTCCCTGTCTTCCTGGATTCCTGGAGGGGAGGGTCTTCCTGGAGCTCTGGTGGCCTGTGTGACTTCCTAGGTGGAGCCTGGGGTATTGCAGGACCCTGGGTGGGGTCCAAAAGAAACAAGGCCAGACTGCAGGGCTTCATCCAGGAAGATCTCCAGAGGAGTTCTGGGAGCCTTTGCCCCCAGCCTTGGCAGGACAGGAAAGGGATAGGCATGGGGAGATGGGGTTAGAGGACCTGGGGCCTGGCACCTGGTGCTGGTTAGTGAAATTTTGTGTCTCTTGGTACAGCCTGATCTCTGTCCTGGGGATGCCAGTGACCCCACCCTTTGATCCTCTTCATCTTTGTCTGTATCTCCTGAAAGCTGATTTGGGCCCTTGTGCCTCCTCATGGTTCTCAGCTGCCTCCTCTCTTTCCACTGGGGTCTGTTCAGTCTCCTCCCCTGGCTGCCTGGTCCCCTTGCTCAGACTGTCCCCCTGGGGACAAGTCAGGACCTGGAGGTTGGTTGTGGAGATTCAACAATGCTGACTTCCCAAGAGTCGTTCATTCTGGAAGGACTAGCCTCATTTGGGGTACCAGAAACCCCCTTTCCTAAGCTGCTTACTGTTCCTGCCTGGTGTGTAGATTCAGTGCCTGGGCACCAGCAAGCTGGTCAGCTCTGCTGTGTTCTGGGAGGCCAGTGGGTAGGCATGCTGACCAGAGGTCTGTGGCCCTGAGGATGTTGTTCGTCAGCAGGAGCTCAGCCCTGCAGTTTTTTCAATCACTTAGACTCGTCCTAAGAAGGTGTTCCTGAGGGTGTGAGGGTGGGGTGGCCAGCAGCTCCCTTTGTGGGCGGGCAGGCCCTACTAGGTGTGTTTGTCATTTCACCAGTTTATCCAGGGACTGTTGGTCCCCACTTGAGGAGTAAGAGCTAAGTATTGTTGGAGGTGTTGGGGGGTCCAAGACAACAGACAGAGACCCTTGGGTTGATGGAGCCCCATTGGGATGGCTCTGCTCTGGGAAGGGACCAAGCCAGAGTCCCTCCCTCACAGCTGCCCATCTGTAACTAGAGGCTGTGCTGTGGGACTCGCCCAGAAACAGGAAGCCCTGCAGAGGGAGCAGGGCCCTGCAGGAGCCTAGCTCCTCCTGTTACTCACACCCACTCCTGATTCCTGGAATTTGCTGAGCTGATCCTGCCCAGGTCCCGGAGGCCTCTTGGTGGTTCAGCATGGCCCTCAGCAGCCCTGTGTCCTTTCTCCAGTCATGGGTTCCCCCATTCTGCCCATCCCCAGCTGCCCTCCCTCTGCTGCCCTCCTGGCTCCAGCCTGCAGATGTCAGCTCCTAGGCCCCTTTCCCTGCACCTTACTGAGTCATGCCTTCAGGTACCCTGGGCCTGGGGTCCCCCACCTCCAGCCAGGAGGTTCCCCTAGTGTGGCTGCCCACCAGGCATCCCAGCACAGACTTCTCCCCACACCCCAGACTCCACAGGCCCTGGAAAGTTCCCAGAATCACAGCTCACTGATCCCCTGAAGTGACAGATGTGACAGAGGCTGCATGGAGCATCACCAAGGCCCCTGATCAGATTGACTAGCCTCCAGACCCCACCCCACTCCACCCACCTTTTGTGGCTCCCCTCCCCCACAGGCCATTGTCCACCTCAGTCTGAAAGAAGAGCATCTGAGGACCTAGCACCACCCCCACCTGGCCCTGGGAGCCGCCCTGGAGGGCAGGGACACCCCCAGCCCCGCCTTGTGGCTCCTCCCTCTCCATGGACTCTGGACTTACTCAGATCCCTGCTGACTCTGACCTGCCCACTCAGAAGCCTCCCAGACCCTTCCCTCCATGCTGACCTCAGATGCCTGTCTGGGGAGTCCCCACCTATGCCTCCTCCCAGGCATCTGACATAGGGACTGCTTTGCAAACAAGGGCCCTCTTGGACTCCAGAGGCTCTGCCACAGCCCATGCTGCATCAGAATTGGTCCAGACTGCTTCATGTAAAGTTTCAGATAGAAATTATGTTCCAAGGAAGGAAGGGCTGGATTCATGTTGATTTTCCAAACAGTTGCTGAGTTTCTACACATCACTGTGCGTCCCTTGATTCATACCCAACACCTAAGAGGCCAGCTTTCTTCCGGCCAGTGGAGCGCAGCTGGGGAGGTGGGTCAGTGGCTCTGGGACATGGGCAGTATGTGATTCTGGCCACTGGGGTGGCAAATGGCCAGTGTCTATCCTGGGGCATGAGGGACTCCCTCCTCTGGCCAGCCTGGACACCCCACCATGGGCTCCCTGGAGGGGTCCCCAGCCTACAGCTGGCACACCTGGTCATTTGGGGCCCTATCCTGTACTGTCAAAGCCTGGTACCTACCCCTGGACCAGGCCTTCTCTCCCTCATGGAGTCCTTCCCAGGTCTCCTCTGGGGCTGAAGTCCCTGAAGGCAGGCCTGGGACAGTGCGGGGCCGAGGGATCACGGCAGCCAAGGCAGGCTATTCTGGAGGAAGAGGGAGACTGGAGTGCTGGAGGCAGAGATGGGGCCAGGGAGGCCAGGGAGGTAACCCCAACTCCAGGGTAGGCCTCAGAGGACTTTGATCTCTGTCAGGGCTATGCTGAGGGGCAGGACTCAGGAAGGCCCAGGCTCAGACCCCCACACTGGCTATGGGTCAGAAAATGGCATGAGAAGAGATGTGGGGGGAAGAATTTGGAATCTAGAGTTTATCTTGGGCTCCAGGGAGGCTAAGGACAGCCTCTGGCTTTCAGTGTCCACAGGTGCCCCTGCTGTCTGTGCCCCTGCTGTCCTTGCGCCTGCCGTCAGGCAGAGCTGTCTGCAGCACTACAGAGCTGCAAGTTCCAGAACCCAAACTTGCAGCTGAATCCAGTGGGGAGCCAGGGAGTCAGTGGGTCTGAGACTCTGAGGCTGGGGTGGGTCACCACAGGGGACAGAAAGGTGCTTCATGAGGGACCAACCAATGAGCTTGCAACAAGCAGATGTGGGTCTGGGGGACCCAGAGTGATTTGGGGGCTGGCAGGATCATGGCGGTGGGTGGGGTAGGGGTCAGGTGTAAGCATGGGAGGGCCGTGGAGGCTGAGCCCAATGGAGGCCAGGTGGAATGACTGAACAGCAGGAAGCCAGACTCACCGATAGAGCAGCTGCCTGAGAGGTCTGGAGGGGTGGCGGGTGGGGAGTGAGCAGAATGGGCCAGCCATCTTTAGGGCGCTGCTGATCACAGGAAGTGGCAAGGGAGATGGCCATACCTGCAGGAGCCCAGAGGGCTTCCTGGGCTGATGAAGCTAGTGCTGGCCTTGGTCCTGGCACAGAAGATGGTGCAACCATGGTTCCTGTCTGCTGACTGTATGCCATGGGCCTGTCTCTTCATCCTGGGGGTCTTACAGGCTCATGTGGGGAGGGCACAACCCTGTGTTGGCAGGGAAGAGGGTGGTCTGATGGCTTTAGGGTCAGCAGACACTTGGCCTTGAGGAGCCTGCGTGTCCTTGTGCCCTTGTCTTGTATGGGCATGCTGCCAGGGCTTTGGGGGAATGCCATGCTCCCACGGTGGTGGTGGGATTCCAAGATCCAGAGCTCTTGCCCCTGGGTCCCCATTCCTGGCCTTCAAACCTGGGTCACCAGAAGGTCTCTGCCAGTGTGGTTTCTGGTCTCTTCCAAGATATTGGGGTGCAGGCTTTGGTCACCCTCTGTGGTCTTGCCCAGGATATTTGGGGAAGCCCCTGCCTTTGAGGGTGTAACTTGTCTGAACCCCTACCTCGTATACAGATTGCTCCCAGAAACAGCTGTCCACTGGGTGCTGGGGTCCTCCACTCATGTCCTGTGCTGGGGGTGGGGTCATGGTGCCTCCTGGAGTTGAAAGCAAGACTTGAGGTTTTTACTTCATGGGCTCTGGCCCCAGGGGCAGTAGCCCTGCCATGTGCCAGCCCTGTCCTGCATCTTGGCCAGCATCACTCCCTCCCTGCCTACCTCACCCTCTCTTGCCGAGTAGCTTGGGTATTCCTTGAAAGAGCACAGGGGAAGGATCCAGGCAAGGATGGGCTGGGAGGGCCAGGGTGAATGGCATGAGCCTCCAGGGAACCCAGTCCTCCCAGGAGAGGTGGTCTCATGGGCTGGAAGCTGGACCACTCATCAGAAGCCATCAGCTTTTGGAGCCCAGGCATCCTGAACAAAGGTGCAAAGGTTGGGAAGTGCAGATAGCACCCAGGGGCCAGAAATGAGCCGTGCAGTGCCTCTGCTCACAGAGGTGACTGCACAGCCTTGCTCCACCCTGCCAGCTTCCTGGAGGGAGCAGCACCAGGTCTTCCAGGCCCCACCCCACTGCCTCTCTTTCTTCTTCAAACACGCATCTTCTCTCTTGGGGCTTCCAGCCAGGGAAGGGGATCTGGCAGGTGCTGAGTGAGCCCAGGGACCTGGGCAGCCCCTCCCCACGTAGCCCTGCCTTGCAGGGGTCCATGAACTCAGGTCAGGGGCCAGGAGTGGGGGTGTACCCTTGGTGAAGGGAAAGAGGAACAAGGGGCCTGGTGGCCCTCTCCGCAGCAAGCCAAGCCTTTAGCTTCACCTCTGAGCTCAGAGCCCTCCAGCCCCCAAAGCTGGCTCTCCAGGATGCCTCCCCAACTCCCTGGCTCCACCAGGTCAGCGCCAGGAGAGCAGGTGCTGCTTTGCTCTGCCTGCCTCCTATGCCGGTACCATGCCTGTGCCCCACAGCGCCCTGCAGACCTTCGAATGCAGGGACACACCTAGAGAGGGGTTGAGGCAGGGATGGATGTGTGAATGAGTGGACAGCTGGAGAGGGACAGCAGTGGGTGGGGAAGTGAATGCTGGGCTCCTACAGACCCCCTGATGCTGGGCTAGGACAGGGCTCCTGAAGTGCCTTTGCCAAATTCTTCCACAACTGCCACACACTGTCCTGTGAGCAGCACGGCGTAACAACACCCTTGTGGGCACCACCTGCAAAGCAGTGGTCAGCTAGATTTGAGAAGGGGTCTGGGAGGAGGGGGCCCTCCCAGGGGAGGCCAAGTCCCTGAGGAGCCGTGACCCCACAGGATCTGAGAGCTGTGACCGGGGAAGGGCCAGCAAAGCTGGAGGCAGCCTGAGCAGATGCAGTGGAGTCAGTGGGCAGAGAGGGTAAGGCGGGAGGGACTGGTGAGTTGGCCCACATGTGTCCCAAGGACCTGGGGGCCCCACTGTCCTCAGGTGGCTCTGCTGGCTGTGTGGTGAGCATGGGGACAAGCCACCAGCTCCAGGGAGAGACGGGCCATCATCATCTGCCCTGGTAGTTTGTGGAGTGGGCACAGACGCTCTGATTCTCTGGTTCCTGTAAACGTTTAGAACAAACCAGAAAAGTAGTTTATGTCCTGGCGAGGTCTGAGGCGCAGTCCAGGCCTCGCGAGCCGAGCTGCTGTTTCAGTGAGGTGGCCTCTGTGATGGCACAGCACTGGCTGGGAAGAGGGGTTGGGGGATGGGGGGCCAGCGGGACAGAGAGATGAAGGGCAGGACATGTCCACCCTGCTCTGGACGCCCTGGCTGCCCTGGCTATGGCCAGGCCAGGGCGAGTGCTGTGCTAGTCATTCACTGTCCTATGAAACACCTGGACTGGGTACAGGTTGCCAGAGCTCAGCTGCCCTAGCCTTTCCTAGCTGTGCCCCCACTGAGTGTCATTCGCCTAGCAATAGGGGAGTGGCTGGCAGTACAGACAGGGGCATCCGACATAGGTTGCTGTAAGGGGTCCCCAGAAGAGGGGGTGGCCTGGGCAAGAGGAGCCTGGGGAGGAGAGTAAGGAGGGAGCTGTAGCCCTAGTCCTGGAGGACACCGGAATGGGGACAGGTGGCGGGTAAATTCAGGGAAAAGAGAGCAGGGCCCTGGGGCTGAAGCACTGGGTGGCCAGAACCCACCATGGGGACCTCAGTGCAAGCTGAAGGGAGTAGACTTTGCCCTGGGGGAAGGTGAGCCCAGTCAGCTCCAGGGCCCCCCAGAGAAAGTTCTGCCTCAGGGAAGAGTGTGAGTAGGGACCCCAGCCAGGCTGTGCTGCTGGGAGGGTGTCCTGGGGGATCTGTGGGGGCCTGCACAGCCTGGGCCACCTAGCCAGCTCTGGGAGCTGCTGGGGCAGGGAGAGAGCAGCAACCCTGTGAGGACCCAAGAGAGGCAACAGGACGTGGGGGTGGCAGGCTGTCTCCCCTCCTGGCAAATCAGGAACCTGCAGAATTCACCACCTGCAGAGCGGAGGTACCAAAGTCCAACCAGGTTTAACTCCCTGGCTGGGAAAGTTTCTTGCAAGGCAGAATGGGAGGGTTTAGGAGCTGTGGAAAGACTGGAATCTGTCCTTAGATTTCACCTGTGTGTTTGGTGGGGTAGATACAAGGCATGCAGCTGCACCCATGCCATTACGGGGTGTGTTGGCTCTTATACCTGGCCCCAGGGAGCACTGCAATGAGTGCACCCATGCCTGTGATATCAGGGACTGCCACAGGCAGAGGAGGGAATTCCTCTGGCAGTAGCTTGGTTGGCCACCCCAGGGAGCTGGAGAGGTGGGGGAGGGTGCAGGCTGGGGCTGTCCTGGGAGGGAGCCTGAGAGGAAGGGAAGTGCCTGTGTGTTGCAGGACTGTGCACCTGAGTGTTCTATTCCTGTCCCTCTCTGTGGCCTTGTGGGGTGGAGCTTGGGCCCCGTTGGTGACAGGAGGCATTTGGAGGTGTCCAGTTGTGTGGGTCCCATCTGACACCAGCATCCAGGACTGGGCTTGGGTCCCAGTAGCATTCCCGAAAGCAGGTGCCGGGCCTCCTTGTCAGGAGCCAGAGGGGATGCGCAGTCCAGGGTGCAGGGGGCTCTTCAGGACCCCCTGGAGGAGGAGCAGAGAGGGTGCCCGGGTTTAGGACCCATTACCAACGCTCCTCTTTTCAGGATGGTGCTTCCCTGCCCACACCTCACAGCTGGCCACAGCACATGGGCCTCAGGGCAACCAGGGCAGGCCCCTCTGCACCTTGCCAGCAGGGTCCCATCATCCCGTCTGTGGGCAGCCTGCAGGCCTGAGTCCTGATCTTCCAGCTCTGTTCAAGGGAGACATCTGAGGCTCTAACACTCTTTCCTCCAGTCACTTCCCAGTGACCAGTGGGACTTCCCTTTGCATTACTTCCAGTGGAACCTGAGACAACTTCAGTGCAGGAATCATCTAAGTAGACAGCTGCCTGCAGTGGCAGCCTCTAAGGTTCCGCCCATCCTGGTGAGCACTCTCAGTCAGGCCTGCTCCAGTGCAGCGTGGAGCAGCCCAATCCCCAGATGTGGCCTCTGTGATGTTAAAGTCAGTAGGCTTTATTTTTTAGTAAAGTTTCAGATTTACAGAATAATTGGTCAGATAGCAGAGTTCTCCATGCTTGTCAACCCTCCCCTCTTCCTCTGTCCCTGACCCCTCCGAACCCCAGTCCCTTTTCCTGTTTGTCAAGGACTCATGTTAGAGTGGTCATTTGTCATGGCCAAGCCACACTGAAACATAAGTAACTCCATAGCTCATGCAGCTCCACCCTGTGCGGCAGGTCTAAAGCCTCATGTCGCAGCTAGGACCACTCAGAGCCCTGCTGCTGCCCCCTTGCTCCCTGCAGCCTCTGGACACCACCCATCGCATCTGTCTCCACAGCTCTGCCTTCCCAAGATGTCACAGAGCTGGAGCCATCCAGCGTGCAGCCCCTGGACGGGCTCTTATCATGTGGCAGTGTGCTGTTAGGGCTCCTCTGTGGCTTTGCGGGCTTGAGCTTGCTCTGCTTTGTGCTGCTTGATACCTGGTGTCTGGACCCAGCACCCTTTATCCACGCCTGTGTTGAAGCTCATCTTGCTGTGATACAGCTACCACAAACATCTGTGCAGGCTTTGCATGGGCAGCCATAGTCCAGAGTAGGAGGTGCTGAGTTCCGTGAGAAGCAGATGGTCTTCCAGGGCGGCCGCACCATGGGGCACAGCTGTGAGCTGTGGCTGTTGCCCATGCTTCACCAGCACTGGGCATCCCTGTGCTCTGGCCACTTCAATAGGCAAGTGGTGTAGACCAGTTTAACTCACAGGTCCCCTCGTCATGTGGCACATCTTTCCATACGTGTATTTGCATTCTGTGTACCTTTGGTGTCTGTTTAAATATCCGACCCATGTTTCAGTAGAGTTGTCTGTCTTCTTCCTGAGTTTCCTTAGTTCTTTGTGTATTTTGAATTCAAGCCTTTACGTGATACACATTCTGCATGTATTCTCTACCATTCTGGATTGGCTTCTCATTCTTTCTCCCTCTCCTGCCTCCCTTTGGTGCTGGGGATTGAACCCAGGATTGCTTACCACTGAGCCACATTCCCAGCCCTTTTTATGTTTAATTTTGAGAAAGGGTCTGGCTTAGTCACCCAGATAGCCTGGAGCTTGGGCCCCACCTGCTACAGTCTCCTGAGTCCCTGGGATCACAGACATGGCCACTGCACACCAGGTCTTTTCATTTTCTTAATAGTGACTTTGTAGAGCATAGTTTTTTAATTTAATGAAGTATAGCTCATCATATTTTTTTATTTTATGGATTCTGCTTTGGTATTATGTGTAAGCATAAACCCAAAGTCATCTCAACTTCCACTTGGCTCCTTTATAATTCCATGAGGTGTGGGGCATGGGCCTGTGCCTGGGCACCCTATGCTATGTTGCAGATCCACCTCTCTGGGCCCTGGCCAGCACCGCTGCCTGACTGCCATGGCTGTGCAGAACAGCATCTGTCTTGCCATGTGCTCTTCTGCAGCATCCTTTGAGGTTCTTGGTCTTTTGTCTCTGTGCAGCCTCAGAATCCATCTGTGGATATACTGAAAGTGACTTTCTGGGGTTTGGCAGGAATTGCACTGAGCCAGTGCACACACAGCAAGTTGAGAAGAGCTGGCGTGACAGCTTGGAGACTTCCTGTCCATGAACACGGGCTACCTCTCCATTGGTCCCAGGGGTTCTCCCTGCCCCCCACCCCTACAACACAGGATCTCCTTGTCAACACCTACTGTTTTCTTCTCTCCCTTTTCCCTCCTTCCTTTTCTTTCCCATTATTTGCTGACATAATGTCTTAACCTCATCTTTCAACCCCTCTGCTGAGGTCTGGTCTTTGGCCCTCATGCTCTTTGGAGCTCTGGAATCTCTGACTCTGCTTCCCTACCAAGGATGCTGCCTTCTCTTCTCTGAGTGTGGCTTTGTGCTTGAGAGAGTCTTCTTGAACCTCTTGTTCATTCCCTAGGGCTTTGTGTGCCTCTCACGACTGCCTGGGACCTCCAGGGCCAGACCCTGGGCTGGGCCACATGCTGGGGGCCATGTGCGGACCTGGGCATGGGGTCATGTTGCTGTGGTATCCAGGAGATCCAGGGACAGCAGGGTCTTCTGGGGCCCAGGCAAAAGCCTGAAAGTGAAGACAATGACTGAGCCCTGTCCCAGAACAAGGCCAGTCCCTGCCCCTCGGGATCTGATCCTCATCTTCAAGCTGAGATAACCATCTTCAAGCAAACCAGGTCCAAGAGATGAAACTGCCTGCTAGCAAGTGTCCTGGCAGATCCCTGGGAACAGAGAGCCCTCAGTGTGCAGGGACCGTGGACTTCTGGCTCCACAGATGAGGGCTGTATGTCCCTGGGGTACCAGCTTGCCCCAGGGAACCTCACAAGGGGTGAGCAGTGGGCGGACCCCGGCACTTCTGTGTTTGAGGAAAGGCTGAGCTGCAGGTAGGTGAACTGTAGAAGGCAATTCTCGCATGCCTCAGTCCACCATCTGAAGACTGTGCCTGTAGATGGTCCACCTGGTGGCACTGCCACCCCGAGGAGCCCTTTGAACTCCTGCCCTGTCTCACGAATATCAAAAATTAATCATCCCAGCCAGGTGCCTAGGTACACGCAGGTAATCCCAGCAACTCAGAAGGCTGAGGCAAGAGGACCCAAGTTCCAGGCCAGACTCAGCAATTTAGCAAGACTCTATCTCAAAAATGAAAAGGTCTGGTGATGTTTCTCAATTATACAGTGCCTCTGGTTCAATCCCCAATCTTGGGGGGAAAAAAATCAGAAATGGTGTCCATCATTTCCTGCTTGTGCCCAGGAAGCAACTGGTGACAAAGTTCTGGCTTCTTTGGAGACTGGCTGGGAGCTCCCAGATGGTGGTGGCCACGACCACATGAGTAGCACAGGCCTGGTATTCAGCAGCCCTGGGCCCATTGCCACACAGTTTATCTGCAGAGAAAAAAGGTGGTGTTGGAATTTTTACACTGGAAGGTCAAAGGTCAGCTAGATGGCACCAGCAGCCCCACCGAGCCCCGCTTGCAGTCTCCTGAGCCTCCTTCATGACCCCTTTGCCTCAGGCAAGCTCCTCGGGGCCACCTTGGGTGGTGCTGCAGGCCACTCCCCTGTGTACCCCTGCCACCAACTCTTCTTGAACCCAGAGCTCTACAGAGGGTGACAGTCAGGTGCTCCAAGCCTCTTTGACCCTCTTCCTGCTTTGCAAGGCAGTCACAGGCAGTGCTGGATGTGTCTGACGAGGCCTCTGCTCTGCTGGACATCAGGGCTGGGCTCAGTAACCCCCTCTCTACTCTGTTGTTCTCCCTACACCACAGGCCCAGCACTGGGATCCCTCCCAGTCTTTCCTGCTCTGAACTCAGCCTTTCTTCACCGTCCCCTGGGGAAGCACTGTCACCAAACCCAAGATTCATCCATTCTCCAACAAAGACCCCACCAGGTCAACTTCAGGCAAACCTCCACCTGGCCCTCAGCATGAGAGCCAGCAGGATCAGAGGAACCAGTGGGAGACCCATGTGGGGAATAGACCCCCCCCAAGTGCCCCTGAGGGACACTGGGGACATTGCTCCCATTCCATGCTGCTCCTGCTCAGGAGCAAGTGGCTGATATGATTCGCTTGGCTCAGTCCCCACAGTAAGGGACAAAGTAGCCTTGCCAGCTCAGAGGGGTGGGGGTTCCAGTGCCACTGCACCAGGGAAGGCACCACCTCGGGAAGCCAGCCACCTACCCACAGGCCCCCTGAGACCAGGCCACCCTTGGCCTGGCATGAAGAGCAAGGGAGGCCTGGGGTCACATGGAGGCCCCTGACTGGGGCAGGCACTACCCAGGGGTGCCAGCTCCTTCTGGTCTGGCTAGCACATGCAGGCACCCACTCTGGAGTGGGCAGAGGCCCAGCATGCTTGGACTCCACATGCCCAGTTCCTTGACCCTTGCACAGCCCTCTTGGTGGCCACTCTCACATTTTGGAGGACATAAGACAGGGGGTGGGCACTGGCATACTTCCTGGTACAGCCCCTGCCTTCTCAGCACCCCCAAATCCCAACTGCAGATGGCCCGCCCACTGAGTCCCCCAAGGGGCTGTCCACAAACATGCCTTGGAGAGCTGTGCTGGAGACCAGCCTGGGCAGGATGTGCCTCTGTGACCCCCTGCACACAGCACCACCTTGGTGGAGCAACCTGTGTGGCTGTTGGCACAGCAGAGGAAAACTAGGAAAGCCACTCTCAGAATTGCTTAAATCATCATGGCTTTATGGGGTGGGGGCATGGGAGGTGCAGGGTGAGGGGGTTCTGAAGAATTAGGGGGTCAGGAGGAGAAGGAGTCTGGTCCAGAACTGTGGCACTGTCAGACTCAGGTTCACAGAAGGCCAGCCCCAAGAGACAGCCCCGTCTTGGATGGAGGAGCCACGGCTACCCAGGAGGTCCCCAGCAGACCTGGCTCCTCTCCCGCCAATTGGTGCAGAGCAGAGGGAGGTCTTCACTTGAAGTTTGCACACACAGCGGGGTTTCCTGTTTAGTTTTGGCAGTGTGGCCAAGGTGAGCCTCTGAAATGACTTTCTTTGTACTTTTACCTGCTTGGAGTTTGCAGAATTCCTCATGTCTATGAATTTGTGTCTGCCACCAAACTGGAAATATTTCTGGCTGCTATGTTCTCAGAACTTCCCTGTGCCCTGGTTCCACTCTGTCTTCTGGAATTCCAGCTGCACTGATGTTAGACCTTCCCCTGATGTCCCCCTGACCACCAGGGCTCCGTTGTTTCTTTAAAAATCTGTTTTCAGGGCTGGTGAGGTGGCTCAGTGATTACAGTGCTTGCTGGCATGGTCAGGAATGCAGGTTTGAGCCCCAGCACCACATACACAACTAAGTGTTAGAGCAACGAAAGCCACGTATTCTTAGTTGCGTACTTAGTGCTGGGGCTCGAACCCGCATCCCTGCACATGCCAGCAAGCACCGTAATCATTGAGCTACCACCCCAGCCCTCCTCTCTCTTTTCAGATTGGGTCATTTCTATTAATCCCTCTCTAGTTCCTATCTCTTCTGCCTTTTCTAGGCTAAGCCTACCAATTAAATCTTTATTTCAGGTGTTGCCTTCTTCAGTTCTAGAATTTCCATTTGGCTCTTTCTGGCAACTTATATTTCAGGGGTCAATAAACTATGTCCCAAGGGCTGGTCACCTGTTTTGTAATGAAGCTTTACGAGAATGCAGCCCCTGCCCTCTTGTCTGCACACGCTGTGGCTGTGGAGTAGACTGCAGAGCCCAGAGGCCCTACAGAAGATTCACCAGCCATGGTCTGTCCACTGCTACTGCTGGAGTCAGCTTTTTTGCTGCTGTGACTAGGGACCTGAGAAGAACAACTTTGGAAGGGAAAGTCTATTTGGAGCTCACAGTTTCAGAGGTCTTAGTCCAGAGGTGGCCTGCTTGGTTCCTTAGGGTTCGTAGTAGAGGCAGAACATCACGGTGGCACAGAGTGGTGGAATGAAGTTGGGAGCAGAGAGACTCCATGCCAGATACTAAATACATACCCTAAAGGCAGCACCTAAGGACCCTCTCCTTGAGCCACACCCTACCTGCCTGCAGTTGCCAGTTAACCCCTACCAAGGGACTGAGTCACTGATTGGGTTAAGGCTCCCATAACCCAACCATCCATTGCTTCATGTATTAAGTTTTGAGGGGACATCTTTCATCCAAACCCTAACAGCTGGGGCAGTCTATTTTTAAATTAAAGACCAAGTAGAGCCGGGCACGGTGACGCACACCTATAATCCCAGGGACTCGGGAGGCTGAGGCAGGAGGATCACAAGTTCAAAGCCAACCTCAGCAACTTAGCGAGGCCCTGAGCAACACAGTGAGACCCTAAAAATAAAATCTAAAGAAAGGGCTGGGGATGTGGCTCATTAGTTAAGAACCCCTGGGTTCAATCCCTGGTACCAAAAGAAAAAAAAATTAAAAACAAGCAGATTTCTTTCACGAACATAGTTGCAATTGCTGTCCTCAAGTCTTCCCTCTCATTCCTGGGTCATCTTGAAGTCTCCTCATGGATTCACAGGTTGGTCCCATTTTCCTGTGTCTTCTTGCATCTGGTGATTTTAGACTGGACCCTGGACATTGTGTTCTGCTCTCTTCCTCTGGGAAGTTCTGATTTTTGTCGTGTTTTGTGGTCATTTAACACAGGCACCTGGCCTGTGTGGGCCAATACTGCAGATAACAGTCCATCATGCATTCTGGCAGTGACACCTGCCTGTGGTCACTGCTGGACACCTTTCTGAGTCTCAGGCCCAGGCCCAGGGCATGAGCTCCAGAGTCACTGCTCCTCCTGGATCGCTGCTCAGGTCCAGGCCCTGGGCCTCGTGGTGCTGAGTGCATGCCTGGGCATCTGTTGCCTGAGTTCTCGCTCCTGGAGCACGCTTCTGTGGCAGTGCAGGTGGCAGGGTGTTGGCACTTTATGAGCTCAATGCTTGTCACTTGAGCAATGTGCTCTGCCAGGTATTGATCAGGGAAATGAGGTGACAACAGGGATAAATGGAATGAGGGACAGAACAACCTTAACAGTAGCTTACACAGTTCTGGCGGCCAGGGAGGAGGCCTCTTGCACAGTGGGCATGAACACCTGAGGGCTGGTCACCATCTCAGGGAAGGCCCGCAGGTGTCAGGCTGCCCCCCACTAGGGACAAAGGGTAGCGCCTTCCTGTCCACCTGGACTCAAGGCCAGTGAGGTGAGGCCTGTCTGAACTGGCCCGGGGCCCAGGTGGCTGCACTCTGCCTGGCTTCTGCTGCTCACCACTCTCAGAATGGAAGGAGCCCCTCCCCCACTGATGGGAAGCCATCAGCAGTTTTCGCTTTTTCAACTTAAAAATTGACAAGGTCTGCCTAGGCTTTGTAAATGGACACTGTAGAAAACATCTCGTGACTTGTGGGTAGCAGAGCCAGTCCTGGAAGGCCAGGTGGCCCAGGCAGGAGACCCTGCGCGTCCTTGGAAGCCAGCCTCGCCTCACCTCTCCTCCTGAGCAAGAGGAAGCTGGAGCGTGCCACCAGCGAGTGCAGGTGGGGCCGGGGCCGGTTAGATAACATCCATAAAGACAGCAAGGCAGACTATAAATACCTCTGCCTGCTGCCCTGGCTCTGTGCCCGACACACTTACTGCAGGTCCCAGTCCACGATGCAGAGAGATTGAGGTCAGAGGAAAAACGGAGTCTGCTCCTCCTGGGCTGGGGAGCCGGGACAGACTCGTGAGGCACTCAACCCACACACTTCTGGAAGGAGAGGACCTGGGCACACATGTGAGTGCCCGGCCCATGTCCGCTGTGCACTGGGCAGGAGGTGGCCTGTCACCTGAGGCGCTTCGCGTTCTCTCACTACGTGCTTCTCCCTACTCAGCTCGGCTGCTCTGTTAAGCTGTGAATTCACTGAGGCTCATGTACGTTAAAGTAAAACCAAAGGATTTGCTTTGTGATTACTCTTCCTGGACTCAGCCAAACCTGCGGTCACCTTGAAAGCTCCCTGGCAAGGGGGCGGCTCCAGGCCTGACTGAGGCCTGCCCAGGGCTGCATGGTGAGGGGCGGCCCGGCTAAGCTCTTTCTGGTGCAGGGTGCAGAAATGGCTGGCCATGGTATCTGTGACCTTTCGCCCCCGCCGCAGGGTTTGTAATTAGAACTAAAGCGTTGGCTGCCCCTCGTTACCTTCAAGAGCTGTGCCATTTGTGCTTAATTAGCTGTGACTCTCTGGGCCTTGGCAATCAGTTACTTGTGGGCTTGGATGTCCCTTCACGTGTCCTGTTCCTTGGAAGGCGCCTGGTGCCACCACAGGGGATGGGGCAACTCCCTGGCCCCTGCTTCCCATTCTGTCCCTGCAGATGCCTCCCCTCCCTCGGCTGGCTTCAGCACCTGCCTCTGCACAGCCCGCCTGGGTTTGGGCAGTTGCACAGTGCAGAAGCTCCTGCAGATTCTGGGGTAGCGTGCAGAGGGCCAGCACCCTTGGCTGTGGGTCATTCATACACTGTGGCAGGTGCCTGAGGCCATCACTGGCTGAGGTGGAGAGGCTTATTTTGGCTCATGGTTTTGTAGGTTCCCGGCCATGGTCACTTGGCCCCATCACCTTGGCCTGTGGCAGTGCATCATGGTGGGGAGAACGTGGTGGCTGGGAACAGAGAGGAAGCCAGGAGATGGGTTCCATGAGCCCCTCCAAGGGCATGGCCCCATGACCTTGAGACTCCACCAGGTGCCACCTGTCCCACCAGCATCACCTGGGACCAAGTTGTCCATGTGTGCCTTTGGGGACATTTAGACACAAATACAGCCTCTGCACTCTCGACTTGCAGGCCACACTTTCCCCAACACACTCGGTGTACTTGAGAATTTCAGGGTAGAGGCTGCTCCACTCAGCTGCTCCAGGCCTTGGCAGCCCTGGAGCCCAGCTCTCCCCCACAGTGAAACACTCTCCCTCCATACTGCACCCACATCTCTTGGCCACACTGGTTTGAACAGCAGCACCCGGCAGATAGGGACAGTGTTCCTGTTCAGGCACCTCCAGCCCCCTCCTTCCCAGATCTTGGGGCAGGCCCATTGACTGGTCCCCAGATGAGCGGGAGCACTGGGGTCCTCGGGCAGCATCTACGATATGAAGAGGGTATGGGAAGGAAGGTGATGCCTGCTGAGCAGGGTTTCACAGGCAGTGGCCGGCCTGCTTCCCTAAGAAGTCAGAGCACAGCAGAAGTAAGAACCAGCCCCTTGGAGATACAGCTCTGACCTGCAGCAGTTCACTCAGAGCCAATGCCTGAGCCAGGACGCATGGGTGTGGATGGCCCCACATTGGGCCCACATAGCCAGCTGCAGATGCAGGAACTGGGTGCTGCAGACTAAATTCAGGCCCTGGCTGACCAGCTCCTAAAATACCCATTGTGCAGACACTGCTGGACTACTAGCAAATTGCCACTTAGAATCAATCAAGTCTTTAGTTTAAGCAGCTGATTACAATGCATGCTACCCTTAAGAGGTATTCACGGGTGCATGGGTTGCACTGGGCAAGACCAGCCAGTCTGGCAAAGAGCCTCCAGTCAACTAGACACCCCAGTTTCTATGCATGAGTGAGCTAAGGCCCACAGCCCATGGCCACAGCAAGTTCTGGCCACAGGAGAACATAGAAAGCAACGTCCAGCCCAAAGCCCAGCTCTAGGGAGGACACTCAGGCTCCAGAGAAGGTGGCCCGGGGTCAGCATGACAGGAGGCCTGGATGGAGCCATCCATATCAGGCAGCAGCTGTAGCTCAGCAGTAGCCAGTGGCACCACCAACCCAAGAGAGGGCATGCAGGAGGGCAGAACCGCATGGATGCTTCCCCAGGGCGCAGGGCCAGGAAACAGAGCTGCAGCGGAGACAGAGGAGCCTGGGAAGTGCAGAGGATCTCCATGGCTAAGCAGACAGCAGCATTTGACTATGGAGAAGGTGCAGGGACCAGCAGCTCACCCCGCTGGCTGGACAAAGGCTTGAAAGTTCAGGCGAAGGCGGAGGAGGAAGACAGTGCACACAGGGAACCCCAGTGGTCCACAGGGGCTGTGCAGAGACTTGAGACTCCTCCATCCTGAGCCTAGTGGCCAGCATCAGGGAAGCACCGGTGGGCAGGGCCAGCGACTCAGGAAGCCTCTGGGAGTTTCCTGAAGGTGTAGAACAAAAGCAAAGGCTGAAGTGCATTCTTTCTTGGGGGGTGGGCACTGGGGATTGAACCCAGTGGTACTTGACCACTGAGCCACATCCCCAGCCCTTTCTATATTTTACTTTGAGACAGGGTCTCGCTAAGTTGCTGAGTTTGATCTGCAACGTGCAATCTTCCTGTCTCAGCCTCCTAAGTTGCTGGAATTATAGGCGTGGCCCATGCCCAGTGACCAGCACACTTTTGAGGATGAGAAATGACTTCTGACCAAAGAAAGGAAAAGCAGAAAAATGAGGAACCTCATGCTGAGGTGAGCAGAGCCAACTTGCATTGCTCCTCCCACAGGGCCTGATGCCATACCCTGACTACTGGCCACTCGCATCCAGTGGCACAGCCCCGAATGTCATAAGGCCAAGCTATGGTTGGGCCCAAGTGCCCAGCAAACAGTGAAGGAGAATCAGAATTCCACACACACATACACATCTGGGAACAGAGAAGCCCAGATCAAAGGGCAGCAGAGAGCATTGGATTCCTGCACCCTAGAGATTTTGGTTGCTGCACCGGCTTTTGCTAGAGTCAGAGGAATGACTGACCAACACCCTCAGGCCACAGGAGGTATGTGTCCCAGGGCCACTTTCCCCTGGCAGAGATCAGGGATGGGCAGTGCAGGGCTTGCAGCCTAGAGAGCCGCATGTGGGTCAGTGAGGATGGGCACCCACTGGTGGAGACAATCCTTCAAGGAAGCATCTCAAGAAGGAAAGCATCGCCCAGAGTGGGAAGGTGGTCAGCCCTCATCCACAGTCAGTGCGCATGGCTGCATCCACCACCAGAGGCTGTCTGTAAGGTGGGCAGGGGCAGCAGCACCTCCTGCAGGGGATGCAGGTGAACCTTCCCCACTGAGACTTCACAGCATGACCATGCTGCCACATAGGGAGCTGTGTGCAAGGTTGAGAGGTTAGAAGGCGGTCTGCCCCTGTGGACACAGTGTGTGGCCCAGAGGTCGCTGCCTCTTCTGTGGCTTCCAGATGCATTTCTGAGCACCAGCCTCTGGCCTGAAGCCAGCTGCCCCATTCACCCCTGCAGATCAGCTCACAGGCATGTGTGGAGGGTTTGCTGGTGGCGTCTAGCATACTAGAGTTCAAGAGCAGTGTTGCTGTTGTTTTAGAGAAAAGCCTTGCTCCCTCACCCTCCCTGACTAGACGTCACAGAGGCACAATCTGGCAGAGCTCTGGTTTGGGGAACTGGACAAGAGTGAAGTCCTCAGTAGAGCCGGGTTTGAGGGGCATTCCTCAGCTGAGGTGGGGCAAGGTTCAGAGGCCTCACAGGTCTGACTGGTGACTGCTGTGCCACTATAAAGAGGCTCACATCAAGGCACAGGCACCATCCCCCAAGCCACTGGGCCCTGAACGAGAGGGTGGGTGGTTATGGGCAGTGTGCAGCTATTGTAAACAAAATGCCACCCAAGCCTTGAGGAAAGGCAGGAGACTGCAGAGGGGAGAGGATGGAGGGATGGGGGAATGCACAGGGGCCCCATGCAGTGGGCACCACACAGCCTCCAGGAGGCTCTGCGCTCGGGGCTCTGGGAGCTGGGGTAGGGGCCCTGGAAAAGGGAGTGGCTCCACACTGGCCCTGGGGAGCAGTGGTCAAGGAGCTGGGCAGCCTGCAGGAGAGTGGCTCTGGGCAGGGACCCCAGCCTTTCTGAACACACCTCAGCACACCAAGCCCAGAGGGAATATCTGAAAGGGCGCCCTCGGCTTATCTCTGGACATGGTGCAGGGCATCTGGAGGCTTGGTGCAGCCCTCCTCCTGCTGCGTAGACCCGGGTCCAGGGTCCACAATGTTGGACTCATCCCCGTGACTCCCAAGGGCCTCAGAGACTTTAGAATGCAGCTTCCTGGCTAGCCCAGAACCTGCTGAGCTGAGCCTGGGTCCTGGAGAGCCATTCTCAGCTGCCTAGTGCTGCAGCTGTGGGGATGTACAGGAACCTGACCTCCCCTGGGGGACTGGAAGATGCCTCCAGGTCCCTTCCCAAAGTTCCACCAGCCCAAGCCTCCCCAGATGCAGCAGGCCACAGGAGGGCAGCCCACCAGAAGAGGATAGCGCATGTGCCTGTGGGGGAAGACCCTGCAGAGGACTGGGGGCTCTCTGGGCATTTGCTTGGGGCTATCCCGCAAGGCCAGCGAATCTGGATGCTTTTCTGTGGGAGGCCTTGGAGCCTCAAGGGGCTCCAGTCCTGGGCAGGGCCCTGCGGATTCCAGCTAACCAGCCCTCCTGGTACCGTGACAGCAGCCTCCCGTTCTGGATATGCACCTTCCGTGATGCATTCCTCTTGCATGCCTGGCTGGTTTGGCTGTCAGTCATGTGGTGCCAGCCCCCAGCATCCCTGGGGCTCCACCAAGACAGGCCCTCCCAGCTGACCCCACCCAACATGTGAAACTCTCAGAGCAGAAAGCAGAGCCTTGACTGGATACAGGATGTGTGGCCAGGATGGGGGAGCTCCCTGCAGGCAGGGACCAGGGTCCTCAGCAGCGCTGGCCAGCACTGCCCCTGCCTTCCTTGCCACTGGTGCTTTGGAATCTAGAGTGGGGTCCACAGGTGGGAGGCTAAGGGACTGGCGAGCAGAGCCTCTATCCTGCTCCTGGGCTAAAAGATACAGTGTGGGGCCCACAGCCACATGAAGATGCCAGTACCCAGCAGGTGCCTAGCCATACCTGTCACCTGCCTCCCCAACCTGGAGGGGCAAGGGCGTGGTGCAGGACTGTCCATGGTGCAGAGCGGCAGGAAGGGACACCCCTCCCTGGAGCTCACACCCCACCCCATCCCTCCAGTGAACCTATAATCACACATGGGA
The DNA here is from genome assembly GCA_004027875.1 of Aplodontia rufa. NCBI lineage: Eukaryota > Metazoa > Chordata > Mammalia > Rodentia > Aplodontiidae > Aplodontia > Aplodontia rufa. Next base: position 50,050 of record PVKS010004502.1, on the reverse strand, counting down.
ACAGGCCAGGGAGCCCAGTCAAGGCCACCTGGCTGGGAAGGGCAGGTCCTCATTCAACCTGAAAGCCCGGCTTTGCAGGAAACTTCTCTCGAGATGGGACCTTGAGGACCTCTTGGTTCTTCCAGGCTTCCAGGCTGCTTGCTTCCAAGACCTCTGTAGGGTCTTGGAAGTCTGGGAAGGCGAGCTTTGCAATTCAGAGAAGTCCTTTCAACAAATAGAACCTCAGGGAAGGAGGAGGACATCTGGTCCTACCGAGCGTAGTCAGAGTCAGAGGAGCCAGTCTGCCCATGGGCCTTCCTGAATGCAGATGGAGCATAGGGGCCTGGGCAGGGCCAAGAGCCCTCCAGGATCCTAGCAGTGTTGCAGGGCCCAGGGGCCAGGCTGGGGGTTGGCTGTGGCCCCTGCAAGCTCCAGTGTAGAGCATCAGGCAATGACTGGGGTGGGGACTGAGCAGGGAGAAGACAGCCATGGGGTCCCCAGGGTGACTGAGATGGAGCAGGCTTTGGACCTCAGGAGCAGGAGCAGAGGGCACATGGCTGCCCAGAGGATGGGAATCAGCCATGTAGGCGGCTAGGCAGGTCAGAAGGCATGGGGTAGACCATGCACCTGCGTGGCCTCTTGCCCTCAGTCAGTGTGGCCTTTTCCTTCCCAGTATGTGTGCCACCTCCTCCCTCATGGTGACACAGACACCCAGAGCAGGTGCTGGCCCTGTGTGGTAGACTCTGCTGTGTGCCAGCTTCTGGTGGGGGCCGCCTAGCTCCAGAAGGGGTCTGTCCACCTGCACGCAGCTCCCACCCAGCATCAGGGAGGGCTCTGCAGATGCCCTGGGGTCTAGGGCTGGGGGCCAGAAAGGGCACACAGGGTACCTTGCTGGGGTGCCCACCAGCCCCCCAACACCCTCTGATCCCCAGACCCACCTCTATCCCCCTGACCTTCTGTCCTCCTGCAGTATTCCACCTGTCCCACAAGGTCACCAGCGTCGTCCCCGAGAGCGCTCTGCTTATTGTGCTGGGCCTGGTGCTGGGCGGCATCGTCTGGGCAGCTGACCACATCGCCTCCTTCACGCTCACGCCCACGGTCTTCTTCTTCTACCTGCTGCCCCCAATCGTGCTGGATGCTGGCTACTTCATGCCCAACCGGCTCTTCTTTGGCAATCTGGGCACCATCCTGCTGTATGCTGTCATTGGCACCGTGTGGAACGCAGCCACCACAGGCCTGTCGCTCTACGGTGTCTTCTGCAGCGGCCTGATGGGTGAGTTCATGGGCCGCTGCAGGGTGGGCAGCAGGCCACACTGCTTGGGAAAGGTGGGTGCAGGAGACACTGCACACTCAGGAGGAAACCTGTCCAGACCTGGGTGGTGGGTGGGTGTGATCCGGCGACCACTCTGTCTCCGCGCTGACCACGGAGGCAGGTTCTGGCCTCCATCCCTGCAGCAGTGGCATCCAGGCTCATGGACTGGACCACAAGGCTGAGCTAAACGTACAACCCAAAGCCTTGACCTCTGGGTGCTGTCTGTCTTCCACCTGCCATGTCCCCAGCTCCAGTTAGCACTCCACCTGCTCATGTTCCCACACGAAGTGGTCACTTCACTCAGCCTTGGTCACCTCCAGGGTGCCCTTGTGTCAGGCGAGGTTAGTGGGCGAGTGACCTCCGCTTGGCTCAAGGGAGAGCACAAGATCGCAGTCACCAGGTGAGCTAAGGCCTCGAGGCTACAGAGGACATGTGGACGAGGGCAGCAGTTGCTCTCACCCAGGGGACATGTGTAGATGAGGGCAGCAGTTGCTCCTACATGCCCTCAGCCCCTGTCCTCATCACAGAGAGGTACCTTGACCGCCACACCCAGCATGACCCAGAGAGTACTAGGGTGAGCCCTGCCCAGGCCTCACAGGTGTGTAAGCATCTGCTCCAGGGCAGGTGTCACCACAAAGTGGTGGGGACATTCCTAGGATGAGTGGCTGCCCCTGACCACTGGGGGCTGCAGGTGGATGCCTCTGGCAGTCATGCTCACCCTCATGGGGAAGCCCTTCTACTCATGCGGCCCTGGCATGCAGTACCCCTAAGGCGGCTTTGCCAGGAGAAGTCTCCATCAGACCTTACAGGCTGCAGGGTTCCTCTGAGGCCACCAAATGCCCCATAACTTCCTGGTCCCAGACAGCTGTCAGAGTTTCCTTGCCACCTCGGTTAAAGTCCTCAAGACTGGAGCAGACCTCTGCACAGTTGGCCAAGATACGTTTCCCTCTAGGCTGCTCATGGCCACTCATGACAATCCCGTGGCCAGGGACATCTGGGCCCATCTTCCAGCTGTGGCTGTGTGGGACTGTACTGTTGCAGTGTTCCATGGGGACAAGTGTGGTCACACAGAAGAGGCAGGGCCACTCTTCACAGTGGACACAGACACTGGTGGCCTGCACCCAGGAAATGCCCAGGCCCAGTCTCCTGCTCCAGGAGCAACTGAACTGGGTGGGCAGTGACCAGTCTCTGCACCAGTGACCAAGGCCAGGGGCACCAAGCACAGAAGGGTCAGCTGGGCTGGCTGCAGAGGCCCTGAAGGTGGACAGCTGCCACTCTTACCTGAGGTGGAGAGTGGACCCAGAACATACAGTGTAAGCCTGTTGGGTCCAGACACACCTGGCAGGGCCAGTTTAGGTGGACAGTTCAGGCTAGTTCTAGTTCAGCTGACTGCACTTCCTGCTGGGAGCTGGCTGACTTCTGGAATGCACTGTCACAGGGTCTATCAGGGTCCTGCTACAAGAGGCTGGCCATGCCAGAGGCATTCGAAGACAGGCTTTGAAGGTTGCCTGAGTCTGCCAGGCCAGACAGGGCCGCTGATGGCAGATGACCATGAGTGTGAGGACTGTCTAGATGGAAACTGCAGGGAGTGTGGCACTGGCTGGAGGCTGCTGGGCCACAGGAACCTAGGTGTCCAGTCATAGCAGAGACCCCGCCCCTGCCCCGCTCCCTGCTGCGGACCCACCCCGGCCTGGGCACTGACCTCCTGCAAGCTGTGCCTGCACCTGCCCCAGCCCAGGAGGCAGAAGGAGGCCCCATGTGGGACTCTGCTAGCCTTATTCCACCTGGGGCACCCAGCATGAGTTCTGCTCTTGGGCTTCTCTTCTGCTGCCTCTACACAGGTCTGGTAGCCAGGGTGGCTGTGGGGGCCTGCACCCCCTGGTCCAGGCTGCACCTCCCAGAGGGCAGCACTGGACCCTCGCCCCATGGCTCTGTTTTGCAGGTGACCTGAAGATTGGGCTCCTGGACTTCCTGCTGTTTGGCAGTCTGATCGCAGCTGTGGACCCGGTGGCTGTCCTGGCCGTGTTTGAGGAGGTGCACGTCAATGAGGTCCTCTTCATCATTGTGTTTGGGGAGTCATTGCTGAATGATGCTGTGACTGTGGTAAGGCATAGCAGGGTCCCCAGGGCCTGCTACGGAGCGGGCCACATCCTGGGAAGCACAGGGACATTTGCCCACTAAGCATCACCACCATCCTAGGGTCAGTGAGCAGAGAGGCTGTGCTATCATGGCTGACTATCCAGCACAGTGTGCCCACAGCCTGGGAGCCCAGCCTGGGCCAGTGCTTGGTGTCCTCATGGTTCCAGCTGTGGGGTGCTGGAGAGCCTCCACCTCTCATGTGGGTCCTTCTCTGCCTCTTCACTGTTCAGCCCTGTGGCCTAGATTTGATTTCTCAGCCTTCCTTTCACAATCTTGGACCTATCCACTCGTGCCTTCATGGTCAGTGCTGCCAGGCTGAGATCCCACAGCTGGCATGCCCCAGAGCAGTAACTGTGGCCCACATGTGGCACCACCTGTTCCTGGTTTCCTAAAAATATAGGAAATGCTGGGCCCACAACAAAGTGCTGAGGCTGGGTAGAGGCTGGAGGCTGAAGGCTGAGGTCCCAGTGGCAGGCTGGCTCCTTCTGAGGCCACCCTTTGGTGTGTAGGTGGCATGTTCTCCCGTGTCCTCAAGTGGTCCTCCCTTTGTACATCTGTGTCCTGACTTTCTCTCTCTTACAGACCCTGTCACTCAGGTCTGTCTAGTGACCCTAATTCAAGGCAGCCCCTCTGTAAAGACCCCACCTCCAAACACAGTCAAGCTCTGAGGTTGGGGCTGGGATACAGCATGCACTTCTGGGTGACACACCAGCCCCTCACAGGAGTCATGAAGCAAACATGGCCTCTGCTCTCCACGTCACCCCAGGGCACTGACTGTGGACTGTGCACAGAGAGCAGTACTGTGTCTTCAGAGTGGCCCAGGAAGGGTTGGCACTGCCCACAGACAGCCCTCTCCTCTACTATGGTGTCTTGGACCTTTCCTATCACTGCCAGTGCCCTAAGCTGGTCTTCTTTCCAATGGTCTTCAGTTGAGGCCAGTGAGTCCCAGGCACTGAGAAGGGGAGTGATTAGCACTGCCCACAGGACAACCATGTGTGACTTTTGTCCCCTCAGGTCCTATACAATGTCTTTGAGTCTTTTGTGACACTGGGTGGTGACAAAGTGACCGGTGTGGACTGCGTAAAAGGCATAGGTATGTGGCAAGTGGGCCCTGCTGCCCACCCAAGGCCCAGCTGGCAGGAGCACGGGCCACAGGCCTGCAGAACCCAGGCTGCCTCCAGCCTCTGCAGCTCTGGGACCTATAGCTCCTAGAGGGAAAGGTGCTTGCACTCAGCCACAGGCTGAGACTGTGCACACTGCCCTCCCAGATACCCCAGAAACATGACTAGACCCAGGTCCTGGGGACCCTGGGTGGTTCACTGGGCTGGAATGAGAACAACCAATCTGGATCTCCCTGGGGCAGGAAGGGTGTGGTGCTTGAGGACAGGCCTGATCCTCACCACCAACTCAGCCCTAGGGGCATCTGCCTGGGCGATGCCACCTCAGTAGGCACTACTGGCCTGGCACTGTCCTCTGTGCCCTTTTCTCATGAGGCTGGCACCAAGACCCAACTCTCTAAGAGAGAGCAGAGGCTGGCTCTGGCGTCCTGGGCTCTTGGCGCCTCTGTGGGTGGAGTTGCCAGGCAGCCTCCACAAGGGGCCCCAAGGCCAGCCCCGAAGACCTCCCCCACCTAGCCAGCCACAAAGGGCCATTCAGGCAGTTTCAGCCTGTTCCCTGTCCCTCACAGTGTCCTTCTTCGTGGTGAGCCTGGGGGGAACGCTGGTGGGGGTCCTCTTCGCCTTCCTGCTGTCCCTGGTAACACGCTTCACCAAGCACGTGCGCATCATCGAGCCTGGCTTCGTCTTTGTCATCTCCTACCTGTCCTACCTCACCTCCGAGATGCTGTCCCTCTCGGCCATCCTGGCGTAAGAGACCTCGGGGTGTGCACCAAGCCCTGAGCCCATCCCTGCACTCAGCCTAGTGGGGACTGCCTCTGCCTGCTGGCAGGCTGCAGGCCCCTACACTCCGCCTCGGGACCGCATGCCTGTCTGGCGCTTGTGCCAGGGGGCGTGGGTGTGGGTGGAGGGCACCTCAAAGGTCATGCCCCACCCTGGGGAGGGGCTGTGGAGGGCCCACGCTCCACCTTGGGCTGCAACCTTTAGGAGCACATTTTCAGCTGCCTTGTCCCCAGGCTGGGTGGAAATTCATTGTGGGGGGATGAAGAATTTGATTCATTTAATTTTAAAATAAGGAGTTGGCATTTCCACAGAATGGTCCATGGCAGGCAGCCATGCCTGCTGCAGGGGCAGGGAGGATGGGTAGCAGAGTCGGCCCAGCTCAGGGCACCAACCCCTAGGGAGCCAGGTCCATGCTGCTTAGGACTGGCCCGGGGTGGGGGGGAAAGGTTGGTGGGGCTGGGCCCTAACTGTGTCTGGCCAGGCTCACGTGGATGCCCGCCTGCAGCATCACCTTCTGTGGCATCTGCTGCCAGAAGTATGTGAAGGCCAACATCTCAGAGCAGTCGGCTACCACTGTGCGCTACACCATGAAGATGTTGGCCAGCGGGGCTGAGACCATCATTTTCATGTTCCTCGGCATCTCGGCTGTGGACCCCCTCATCTGGACATGGAACACGGCCTTCGTGCTGCTCACGCTGGTCTTCATCTCTGTGTACCGGGCCATTGGTGAGGACTACCTACTCGTCACTGCCACCAGGCTCCCTCAGCCCAGTGGCTACAGACTTGGGGCCCTGAGACAGGGCCCCAAGGACTAGGTCTGGCACTGGCTCCCATAAAGGCCCTGGGCTCCCTGGGGACTTTGAGTGGTAGACAGCTGTGGACCCCAGATGGAACCCACCTTTTTACACTTACTCATGGGGCCCTGGGGCAGGACAAGGCGATGGAATGAGGCCTGAGCCCCATTGCCCTGTCCTACAGGGGACATGACCAGGAGGGCTCCTGGGAGGTACCCACTGCTCCAATCGCTAGAATCAAGAGACAGGGAAACAGAGGGCTGTGGGAAAAGGCCATGTATCAGCAGGGCAGCCAGGGAACAGCCCCTAGGAAGGGGACACCAGCTGAGCGTGCCTTCCTCCCCACCACAGGCGTGGTCCTGCAGACCTGGATCCTGAACCGGTACCGCATGGTGCAGCTGGAGCCCATTGACCAGGTGGTCATGTCCTACGGTGGCCTGCGCGGGGCCGTGGCCTACGCCCTGGTGGTGCTGCTGGATGAGAAAAAGGTCAAGGAGAAGAACCTATTTGTCAGCACCACCATCATCGTCGTCTTCTTCACTGTCATCTTCCAGGTGCACTCAACGCCTGCGCCATCGGGTCCCCGCAGGCCAGGCCGTCCCAGCCTCCACACCCGAATTGGGTCTTGTGACCTCAGTAACTAGGAGGGTTTGTAAGTTTCCATGTGGCCCCACAGGGGACACAGCACAGTTTGTCCTGAGAGTCATGCCGGCTGTGGCTGGTGAGTGAAACCCCAGTTAATGCTCAGCCAGGTGTCACTGAGCTCGCTGGTTCTTTTCATCCTTGGTGCCTCTTGAAGACAGTCAGCAGTCCTGGGAGCAGAGAAGTCTCACTTGCTGCCCAAGGAATGTAGAAGGGACCCAGGCAGCACAGATGCCTCCCATGGGCAGGCTGGGTGTGGACAGGGCTCTTCAGGAGGGAGAGTTCCAGGTCTCAGGTGCCACCCTCTTCCTCTCTAATGGGGCAGTCACCCGGACCCTACTGGTGGTTGTGCCCTTATGGTGACAGTGAGCCCCAGCTCTGGAGAGGCATCGTGGCATCTAGGCCTCATGTTGGAGCAGATGCCCACTCAGGTTGGTACCTAGGTGCACCTGGTTGTGCCATCCAGCCTTTCATGAGTGCTAGCAACCGATTTCAGGCCTGAGTCTGGTGGCAGGAGTCCTCTGCCTCTGTGTTTGGTGGTCAAGGGAGTGATGGTGGAGGGTGGGGCATCATCGCGGACCCTGGGCACAGGCTGGGGCTCAACGCTGCTGGGTGGTGCCACAGATGTGTCCCTGGACTTCCTAGTGTGGCAGGGAGGTCACACATGGGCTAAGGACATCAGTGAACTATTCTTCCAGGGCCTGACCATCAAGCCTCTGGTGCAGTGGTTGAAGGTGAAGAGGAGCGAGCAGAGGGAGCCCAAACTCAATGAGAAGCTGCATGGGCGGGTAGGAGCAGTGGGGGAGGGGCCACTGCCCTATGGAGAGGGGGATGGGAGGCCTGGGGAGGGCTCAGGACCCTGGGCTCCAGTAAGCTGAGTGGTCCTCTTGTCCCAAAGGCATTTGACCACATCCTCTCTGCCATTGAAGACATCTCAGGACAAATTGGACACAATTATCTCAGAGATAAGTAAGTGGCCCCAGCTGCCACATGGGAGCAAAATGGGAACAACTTGTGAGGCACATTTGTCTTGGCTCTTGGTTTCCTGCACAGTCCTCCCTCAACCTGGGGCCCTGGATCATAGGACTGTGGGACCCACAGGGTGCAGGTAGGCCAGCACAGGCCCTGGGATGCCACAGGGGTCCAGTCACTGTGATCAGAGGGTCACAGTTGTCGAGAGGAACCTTTTGTTCACAGGAGCCACCAGCTGAAGCATGGGGAAGAGCCCGTGAGCACCAAGGCACACAACCCTGGGCACCCCAGGGAGCCAGTGTCCCCAAACAGCAAGACTCAGAGGGCAGACAGTGGGAGGAGGACACTGGGGCCTTCAGGGATGCTGCAGTAATTAAAACCTGTGTTGGACCCTGCTCTGGGAACTTTTGTCCTCCTAGCCCCTTATCAGGGTCCCATCTGTCCCGTGCAGGGAGCTCTGCCTGAGTGCTCATGCTGTGACTGTCCCCCAGGTGGTCCAATTTTGATAGGAAGTTCCTCAGCAAGGTCCTGATGAGAAGGTCGGCCCAAAAGTCTCGAGATCGGATTCTAAATGTCTTCCATGAGCTGAACCTGAAGGATGCCATTAGCTACGTGGCTGAGGTACTGGCACGTTCCATGTCCTTCTGGAATTGGGGGCGAAAGCAAGAGGACATTGGATGTAGTCCAGGGCAGCCCCTACACTAGTGATGAGCCCTGAAAGCTCGTATGCAACTCAGGGTTCCTGTGATACCTGGGACAGGAACATGTCAGAACTCCCTCCCATTCAGGGGAAACCAAGGCCCAGGCAGGTGATGCTTGGTCAGACACTGGTCCTTGTGGGTCTGAGCATCTAGAGAGGGACTTCTGATCCTCAGTTCCTGTCCTTCCCCTGTCAAGATGGAGGAGGATGGGCAGCAGGGAGAAGCTTATGAGCCCAGGCCCCTGACACACCCAGGGGAAGCAGTGAGGATGTCTTTCTTGTCCTCTGCTTTCTCCAGGTAAATGAATCCACCCCCGAGTCTCTGAGGCTGTCAAAGCGAGATTGGACACTGTTGGCACATGGGTGGCTGGGCACGTGCAGGGCGTGGCATAAAAGAGCCCGCTCAGAGCACGTGGTAGGCTGAGGGACCAGCCCCACTGTGGTTGTCAGTGCCTCACACCATGTGCACAGAACTAGCCCACTGCCACTCACAGTCAGGAGTCGGTGGACATGGGAGAGGCAGGCAGGTCATGGAAGGACCCAGTCCAATCCACACCTCACCCACCTCAGCCCCAGGTGTGTCCACAATTTCCCTGTCCCCGGGCCTAGTCTAGGCAGGCCACACCCGGCCACCCACAGTGGCAGGGTTGTCCTCAACTTCAGATGACTGCCAAGGTTCCTCTGAGGCCAAAACCATACAGAAAGCAACAGTTCCAGTTTTCTACAACCTCAGAGCTGGATGAGGACAGGAAGGCGAGAGTGGGCTGGGGGTCTCTGGGAACATTTGTGAGCTACTTTCTCTCTTGGGGATGCTCATGCAGGTGACTGGCCACCACCAGACAGAGTGTCCAACATAGGACCCGTGACCTTGGACTTGCTTTCTCCCCAACACCACTTTGCTGGCCCCAGGTCCAGCGATGACAGCTTCAGGCCTACCCTGTGTGCCCATGACTCCAGCCACCTTTCCCAGCCCAAGCAGCAAGGATTCCCTCTTTCATAGGCTCTGTCTCCACCTGTGGGACCCTGAGCACAGGCAGCAGGGCCCCCAGACTTCAAGTTGTCAGGTCTTCCCAGGGGCCTCCCTTCAGCTGACATCTGCCTTTCCTTGCAGGGAGAGCGGCGTGGGTCGCTGGCTTTCATCCGTTCCCCAAGCACCGACAACATGGTCAATGTGGACTTCAGCACACCACGCCCGTCCACCGTAGAAGCCTCCGTGTCCTACCTCCTGTACGTATCCACCTTACCAGTTTCTTGTGGAGGAGGCTACCCTGACCCACAGCTCTCCTGTCTCTGGAGCCTGCTGGTGGGCAGGGTGTGGTCCTCCCTGACTCCGCTCCTCTCCAGGCCTTGGGGCTACTGAGTCATAAGTGGGCGAGGGGGGGTTGGGGACCTGGAGGTGGAGGGGAGAGCACATAAGAGCAGTGTCCCTGCCATGCAAGCTCACCTTTACTAAGTAGCCTGCAAGAGCACATTGCTCTTGCACTGGTACAACAGAGGAAGGAGGCAGAAGGCAATTAAGGGCTAGGAAATAGTCTGTTTCCCCTGGCCACTGTGTCCTCAACTGGCCCAGGATTTTGTGCCTGCTGCCCTGGGCAGCTTATGGCCAGTTTTTTCTGAAAGTGGCTCCTGAAGCTGTCCCAGCAGTGGGGAAAGGCAGTGGTCAGGTTTGCTCCAGGGGCCTCACAACTGGCTTTGCAGAATGATTGATGGGGATTGGCCTCAAAAGGAGGCAGGGAAGGCCTTGTGGAAGTCATTATGACTAAAGCCCTGAGGGGATGAGTGAAGGCCAGGGGTCCAGGTGTGCAGGCCTAGGCAGGAGTGCAAGGGGCAAAGTCAGTCCAAGCTCAGCATTGGTTCCTCACAGGAGGGAGAATGTCAGCGCCGTGTGCCTGGACATGCAGTCCCTGGAGCAGAGGCGGAGAAGCATCCGCGACACCGAGGACATGGTCACCCACCACACCTTGCAGCAGTACCTGTACAAACCCAGGCAGGAGGTGGGCAGGGGTGTGTCCACCCGGCCACTTCCAGCTTCTGGGGATGGGGGTCCACCTGGATGCCCTCCCCTCTCCCGGGACAGAGCGGTTGAGAGCACTAGGCAGGAGTTCAGTGCAGTGCCCGCAGCCTGACCGAGGCTTCTCCCCCAGTACAAGCATCTCTACAGTCGGCACGAGCTAACTCCAAGCGAGGACGAGAAGCAGGACAAAGAGATCTTCCACAGGACGATGCGGAAGCGCCTGGAGTCCTTCAAGTCGGCCAAGCTGGGGATCAACCAAAACAAGAAGGCTGCGAAGCTGTACAAGAGAGAGCGCGGGCAGAAGCGGGTGAGCTGCCAGGTGCCCCCAGCTGGGAACAGGACGGTGCCCTGCGCCGGACGGGGCCAGTCTGTGGGCGGGGCTGAGGGCGGGGGTGGAGTCCAGGGCAGGTTGTGGACGGGTTGGTACCTTCGGGAGGGGTGGTGCCAGGCTGTGGGCGGGGCTGGAGGGCGGGGGCGGGGATCCCGGGCAGGTTGTGAGCAGGACCGTGCCTGTGGGCGGGGGAGGGTCCAGGGCAGGTTGTGGGCAGGGCGGTGCCAGGCTGGGGGAAGGACAAAGAGGACCCCCGCAGAGTCTAGCAGGCTCTCCGTCGGTCGGGTAGCAGGTTTTTGGTCCCAGGCTGCGATAGGGAGCTCTGCTGCAAGGGTAGAAGCCCTCGGAGACCCCTCCTAGGGGAGAGGGATCCGGGCAGGCTGGGGCCTGGAAAGGGGACTCATCTAAGGGAACATGCTTGTCTGCAGAGGAACAGCAGTATTCCTAATGGGAAGCTGCCCTTGGATGGCCCAGTGCACAACTTCACCATCAAGGAAAAAGGTATGGCTGCTCTGAGTGCCACCCCACACAAGAGGGGTGTGTGTGGACATGGGCTGGGCTGTCCCCAGTACCCTGCCGCTCCACCCCCAGTATCTTGTCCCCACTGCAAGCTGCAGCCCTTGGTATCCTGGGTAGGGAGATTGCTGCCTGGCCTCCCCACGCTCTCCTCCCGGGGCGACAGACATGGTCCCCTGCCCTTTTCCCTGCCAACCCAGTCGTTCCAGCCCCTCTCCAACAGAGTTCTCAAAAGTCCAGGTAGTGGGGCTGGAGAGGGGGCTCTGCGGTTACGGCCATGCACGAGTAGGCAAGTTCAAATCCCAGCACCACATACACAATGAAGTCTCATAGCAACTAAAGCTGCATGAAAAACTAAATAAAAATTGTTTCTTTCTCTCTCACTGTCCCTCTCTCTTTAAAACAAAAAAGTCCAGGTAGGGTTGGGGGTTATAAGGGGGACTCCAGAGGTGGTTCTGCCTTTGCTGAGTCACCTGGCCATTGGGCTTCCCAGGTGTCCCTAGGCTGAGGTGGTCTCAATGATAATTACTGGGAGACACAGGCCAACCTCACCCCAAACCTATTTCCCTTCTCTTGGCTCCTGCCCCACAGATTTAGAACTTTCAGACCCCGAGGAGGCCCCTGACTATGAAGCAGAAGAGTCCAGTGGGGGCATCGAGTTTCTGGCCAGCGTCACCAAGGACACTGCCTCTGACTCCCCAGCAGGTGATGGAGGGACTGGGGCAGGGAAGGGGCTCCCCTGCTGCCCAGAAGTGAGTGTGGCCAGGGTGGGGGATTTCCTCCTCCAATTAGCCACTGCTGGAGGCCCTCCAGAGGACCCTTGCTAGGGCAGAAGGCAGGCTGAAGCTCTGTGTCTGGAGAGAAGGGGGTTCTGCCCACCTGCTGGTGGTGTGTAGGCTTACAGTATGGAGGGAAGGTGTGGGAGAGCTGGAGGCTAAGAGGCACAGGACTGACCTTTCAGGTGACCTTGCAGGTGGTGGCCACAAGGACGAGCTGGTGCCTTCCCTACCTGCTGCTGATGGGAGACTGATCAGCTGCTGCCCTTTCTCCTAGGAATTGACAACCCTGTGTTCTCCCCTGATGAGGACCTGAACCCGAGCATCCTTGCCCGGGTGCCGCCCTGGCTGTCCCCTGGCGAGACTGTGGTGCCCTCCCAAAGGGCCCGAGTGCAGATCCCCCACTCTCCTGGCAACTTCCGTCGCCTGACACCCTTCCGCCTCAGCAACAAGTCAGTGGATTCCTTCTTGCTGGCTGATGGCCCTGAGGAACGACCCCATGCTGCCCTCCCTGAGTCCACACACATGTAACTGTCTCCCTGGCCCCTAACACCTTTCTCTCCTCAGCTGTTTCCTCCAGTCTCTCCTGGACCTGCACTTTAACATGCTCTCTCCAGCAGCTTTCTTCCTCCTCTAGAACCTGTGCCTATGGCATCTGACCTGCTGCTCATTTTTCAGGAGAGGTTGATGAATGCAACCCATTTGAATCTCTGCTTCTCCAGCTAAGATTTAGGGATCCAGAGGGGTGTGAGGCTTTAATTATGTTGGCATGCTGTCTTATGAGAATTTACTTTTACAATGTCATTTGGATCATAATCTGTATCTGCATGGTTAGAATTGAATCTCACTCCTGGGGCCAGAGGGAACTCAGCAGAATAAGACTGTGTATTAAGAAGACACCCATTTTGCTCCAAAGGCCCAACACCTAGGGAACCATCTGGCTGCCAGCTTATTCAGAAGAGAGGCATTGGGTCCCTCCCTCCCTCCTACAGAGGGGTGCAGAGGCTCCACCCACCAATGGGCTAACCAGCAACCTTGTGGGCCCTGTCTTGCAGGAGATGGGGGTGCCCTCAAAGTTGGGGGCTGGGCAATGTGCCTGTTCAACAGATGCCCAAGGAGCCCTCTGTGCCCCACCTTACTATCTCCAGGGAACAGGGTTATACCTGCCCTGGGCAGTGCCTTAAGGTATTCCAAGTTTCCTTGGGGTGCCTGGTGGGCAAGTGGAACTGTTGTAAGTGGGTGAGCCTAGCACAGGCCAGGTTTCAGCTCTATGTCAAACAGAGAAAGAAGTGTTCTCTCTGGTGTACTCTTGCAGAGGGTTTTATCAGTCCACCAGGGAAAACGCAGCCCAGGCCTTCATTGCTGGAGATTCCAGTAGGCCCTGCTTCAGGAATTGGTGTGGGACTCTTATGCAAGAAGTGGGCTTCCCCTTAGACTAGAAACCAGACACACGTGGTCCCACCTGCTGTCCTTCCCCCTGCTCCTTGCTTCTGCCTCTGGACCTTCTGCTCCTGCTTCTTCCCCCAGGATAAACTTTAAATCCCATTTGTCCTTAGAGCAAGATGCCCAGAGAAGCTTCTAGCCAGGTTTCCTGGGCCGGGCAGTTGGCATGATTCTGGGTGTCCTCCTGCAGAGGGGGACCCTATCAACGGCATGGGCTCAAAGTGGCACAGAACATTCCAGATGGACCAGGCATCCTGGCCCAGGGATGCGTAGTGGTATGGCTGGCATCCTCCTGCCCCCGCACACTCTTTGTGGGACAGCATACTGCTGAAAGGGCCCCAACAGTCAGTGGGTAAGGCCAAGTGCCCCTCCTTGCGCTTGGCTCCTTGGGGCCCCACATGCGATGCACCTTCTGAACAAGCCCTCGAGTGGCATCCTAGGGAAGAGAAAATGCAAGGGCCAGGAAACCTTGGGCAGAAGGTCTGATCACCTGGGCCGCGGGCCAGAGGGGGACCAGCCGCCTCTCACGTCCTGTCCTCCTGCAGGTGACACCGGCTCAGACACGCCGCTGATCGGACGCTCGTCCCCGCGCCGCGGGCCGCCCATCGCCGCGCAGCAGACCTCGCTGCCTGAACCGTTACCTCGGCCGCGCGCCCCGAGCCCCACGCCGCCCGAGAGCACCACTCCCGCCCGTACCGCGCCATCCGCCCGCGAGCCGGGGGCTGGGCCCGCGCAAGGGGCGGGGCCGGAGCGCAGGGCGCTGCCCGGCGCGCACGCACGGTCGGCGGCTGCGCGGCGCGTGCACAGCCGGCGCTCGTTCCAGCGGCCCCGCGCGCGCCGCCGTCCGGCTCTGCTCAAGCTGGCGTCGCTGCAGCCCCCGAGTCCCACTGAGCTGCCGCCCCACGCTCTGGAGCAGGAGGAAACGCCGCTGTGACCGCGCCTGCCGCCCGGTCGCCTCCCTGCCCGTGGCCTGGTCCCCGGGGACCCCTGGCTTCGCTAGCCCCGGCCCTGCGAGACCCCTGCACGCCTCGCCCAGGCGCAGGCCGCGGGTCCGGCCTCCACTGTGGAGGTCCGGCAGGTGCTCCTCGGAGGCCGCAGCCCGCCTGCTGCTTCTGACTGAGCGGCACTTCCGTGTTAGTGTTTAGGTGCCACCCTGACTCAGGGACACGGAAGGCCCCGGGGGCCTGTGGCCGCCCTTATCACTGCCAGGCCACAGGGTCGCCGGTTCTGATGGGTCCTCCGTGAAGTGCTAGGCCCCTCTGACCCCTTCATGCCCACTTGCCCATTCTCCAAACTGTCCAGTGGCCACCTGGCCTGTAGACGCAATGGCAGGTACAGGAACCTCTTGCTGGTTCTTGTGTTTCGGCTCCTCCAGCCCAGCCTTTGTTGGTCCCAACAGACAAGATCTCTGGCTTGAGTTGTCCCTTCTGGCACTGAGGTGGCTGCACATGGCCAGGCTGGGCTGGAGGGCTGAAAGGGCCTCACAGACAACCTTTGTCGCCTCTGGCCCCACTTGATCCAGTGGCAAGAGAGTGCTCAGGGGCACTGGGTCTCCCAGGAGGTCTTTGCTAGACATCCTGCACCTGTCCTGGCATGGTGAGAGAGGACTTCACCTCCATTTATAGAACCTGATAGGTCCCAGGTTCCTTTCTAGCCCCTGCCCCTCAGCCTGCACTGCAGTCTTACTCGAGGAAGAGAAGAAAGGGCTAAGGAGCACTTAGCTCCCATCAGCTTTCCTGAAACCACTCAGCTCTCTGCTCAGGAAAACTAAATGCCCGTGTCTCAGGACTGAAGTAGACAAAGATGAGTCCAGGAGGGTCAGCAGCACACATCACATTTCCTGTTGATAGCTGTACTGGTGGGAGAGACAGAGGAAGACCAAGCAAGAGTTTGTTCAAGGCTCCATGGCTTCTGTTGAGAAGAGCCTTTGCTAACTGGAAGTGTGCTCATCACTAAATTGCTAGTCAGCCTGAGTGGTTAGGGTCAGGTGTCAGGCTTGCAGCCATCTCTACCTACTCTGAGGCCAAATCCAATAAGGGTGCCACACAGCTAGCCCAGCAGTCACCCCACCAGACATCCTCCCTGCTGGAGCTCATCGGGTACAGGCTGGGCCACCCAAAGGTGCTCAAAGAGCAGCCCATCATTACCCACTCTGCCTGCCTGCCCTCCAGCCAAGTCCCTTGCACTGCCTGCTGAGGAAACTGCCTTAACAGCCTGCCTGGACTGCTGGGTGTGGGGGCTGATCTCCACTGCAGAATTGGAAGCCAAGCCAGAACAGCAGCTCCCCCCACCCCCTCGCCCTGCGCTAGACCCAATACCAAAGCCAGCAGCCAGGGGGCCAACCCGCTGGCCACCTCCTGGACACTCGGTCCCAGCAGTTGGGGGCAGCCAGGTTGCTGGGCTCAGTTCAATGGCATAGCTGGGTGCTGTTGCTCCCAGAAGCTCACATGAGCTCTGCACCCTTGTGCTGTGAGCCAGCATGGTGGCTGCATTTCACAGATGGGGGTCCTGCTATTCCTCTCCACTGTTGTAAAGCAGACACAAACTCCTGTGAATGTATTTCCTTAAGAAAATTGTATAACACTATTTATTTAATACTGAACTTTGTGGTACTATGAAGTATAAAATCTAGGAAATTGCTATTTCTCACTTCATTTCCTTGAAAATTTTGTTACGGTGTTCAATATACTGTATATTACTGATCTGTTGTGGAAAGAATTCCGTCTAACCTAGGAGTGTACTTCTGAGTGGCGAGAACCACGTTGATGCTGTGAAGCAACCAAACTCTGTGTACCTCTGATCACAGGATTATGTGCCTTAAAATGTCCGTGCAGTGCAGGGGGCCTGTCACGGACACCCTGCAACAACCAACTGCTTGACCGATCCTATTAAAACATTTCAAGGCATTCTGGGTGCATGCTGCATTCATAATGAAGAGCTTGGGGAGCAGGTGACTTGGAGGCAGATGCTCTGCACTGTCTCCAACGTGGTGTGTGTGGTGCTTCCTTACTACTGTGATGCAGCCTTGGGTGCTGGGCACAAGTGTCTACCCTTGCTTCTCTCAGCTGCAGAAGAGGGGTATGTATCTGGCCAGTGACTGGGACATGGGCAGGTGGAACAGCACTCCCTGGGACTGACCAGAGTGGGTGGGCATAGACTAAAAGAGGTGGGTGCACCAGAGAGCTGTGTGCTGCCTATGTGCAGGCAGAGCCTCCAACAGGTCAGGTGAGGTCTGGGTGTTTGACACTTTTTAGTTTAGTAAAGTTTAGAATGTTTATTAATAATACCTTGCACACTGAAGCCAAGTCCACAAACAATTTGCACTGTGTTGTAAATTCACAGCCACATCAAAGAAGGCAGATAACAGGAAAAAGAATGGACCAGAACCACAGACTAGGCAGCTCCAAGGTCACTCTCACAGGCCTGAGGGAGGTGCAGCAGGGGTGTCCTCTCCAGGCTTCTGAGCTCTGGCCTACAGACACACCTCTCCAACCATCTCTGTGTAGCCCCCTTTCCCAAGTGTCCCACCTGGCACCTGCCCAACTCCCATGTATTTTCATCTCACCTTGACCCTCCCATTGGCAACAATCCTGTTTCCAGTAACACTAAAGGACAGGCCTTGGCCTCTCTCTTTGGGAGACACAACACAGCCTACCACAGTGAGGAAGAGGGGTGAGCTGAGGTGGCTGTTTCTCCAGCTTCCCCTTAGCTGGGGGTCATGACAGCCAGGCTGCAGCACCCCAGGCAGATGTGCCTGGATGCCCGTCCTTTCCTCTAAACAGAGGAGGCCTTGCCCACCAACCTCTTCCTGGCACAGATTCAGGCTGCCTGGGGGTATGCCAGTTACAGCAGCCTGGGTTGTGCATAACCAGACAAAGAAGGAGGATGGAACAGTAGGTGCTCCGTGGTCTCACCAGGGGCCTGGGAACACATGTTTGCCCTCTGCCCACAGAGTGCGCCTGAGGATCAAGGAACTGGGCTGCAGTGGAAGATGCCCTCACAGCCCAACGCCTGAGATGAGGGAGATGAGGGAGCTGTGGGAGCCGCCTGCACTCTCTCTGGCACCTGGTGGCCAGACTCCCCTGAGCAGGAAGCAGACACTGGCCTTCAGTGTGGGCAGCTGCAGCCCCTTGCTGGGATGTGGCCCATCCAGGCCTGTATGTGGACGTCCTTTACTAAGTGGCTTGGAAATGGACGTCCCCTGATGTCAGGATGTAACCTGGTGCCACCCTATGGCTTCCAGCACATCCCAGCCAATGTCCCACCTCCAAACTCACTGTACTGCTGTTCAGAAGCCTGCTCAAACACAGCAGCAGGAACAGCATGTGACATATGGGCACGCTGGACCCCCACTGCAGCCTTGGATCAGAACTCTTGGTGGGACAGGAAGTGCGCCTGTTCCTATAAGGCATGAGGAATCCCCCCACACACGAATTCACCAATGCAGTACATGCTCATGAATGCAAGTTGCCAGGCAGGAACTGGACACCAACAGGAAGTCTCATGAGAATTGTCTCCAATTTTCGGTTTCAGTTATGGAATTCCACTTAGGTTCTGATTCTTTAAAAAAAAAAGTCCCAAGGCCTGTGAATTTTTCACGTCTCACAGGCATGAAGTACAAGCAGAATGCTGGCTCTGCCTCCTTGATGGCCAGGAGCATAGCGCTCACCCACAGTGACCCACAGTCTCCTCCAAGGTGTGAGCCTACCACCACCTGCTCTGAAGGAGGGCGGGGGGAAACGCTGTGCACCAAAAGCTGGCAGCAGCACAGCTGGGCCAAGCAGTGAGCAGCCTGCCCTGACGACGGCAGGGGGTCAGCCAGGACACCAGGCTTGCTGACCCTTCTGGTGAAGTCAAAGATCAAGTGCAGAATGATACTGCGCTCAGAGGTGAGCCCTAGAAGGACCACTACATAGAGACTGCACAAAAAAACAAGCGACTCACAGATCTAGACACGTATTCCAGACACTGATTCTCAGACACACCTTGGCCAAAAAAAGCACTCAGGACGTGCTCACTCGGGCATGACTAGCAGGCCCAAGTGGGACAGTCAGGAAGGACTGGACAAGACCTGTCCTCAAAAAGACCCATGCCAAGGAGGAGAGGGAACACCTTTTCTCCACAAGCCAAGGCATCTCATGGCAGAAGGTCCTCAGAGCACGTTCACGGGGCAAAATTACCCATATCTGAAGTCACTCCTGGCACTTCACATCATACGTGTCTGGGCGCCAGAACAGGCACACGGCACTGAGACCACCACCAAATGTGGCTCTGGGTGGCTTCTTTAATGTGCTTGAATGCAGGGATGAGAAGCTGCAGTGATGTGCATGGGTAGGGACGATGCAGCTACTTGAGGAGCTTTGCCACGTTCAGACTGGGCACGGTGATCTCCTTGAAGATGGGCACATAGCTGGGGTTTGCCTGTGTGGGGCCCTGCTCCAGTGTCTCAATGATGGTCTGTTTCATGTCCCGGCTGGTGTCCCCTCGCATGGCCAGCAGCGCACCAATGTGGTCGTCCCTGTGGGGAGGGGAAGGGGAGGGGTAAGGTAGGGTAGGATAGGGTAAGGGTGGTGTGGGGCAGGTCAGCCCTGCCTCATACCCCATGTGATCGTCCCTGGGGTTAGCCCAGCCCACTCTGCCTCCCCTCACATCCCCATGTGGTCCTCTCTGGGGTTAGCCCACACCCATTCTGCTCATCCCCCCATATGGTTGTCTCTGGGGTCAGCCCTAACCTCCCTACCCCACCAGGTGGTCGTCCCTGGGGTCAGTCTGGCCCACTCTGCTGGACCCCCACCAAAGTGGTCATCTCTGGAGTCAGCCCCCGCCCACTCACCACCCCATGGGGTTGCCTCTGAGCCCACCCCTCTGAGCCCACCCTTGCGCCTCCCCCCATGTCATCCCTGGGGTCAGTCCTCACCTCCCCACCCCCCACATGGTCATCTCTGGGATCAGCCCCCCATACCCATGTGGTCATCCCTAACCTCCCTACCCAGCATGGTCATTCTTGGGGTCAGCCTGGCCCACTCTGCCCAACGTCCCCACGTGGTTGTCTCTGGGTTCAGTCCGCTGCCTGCCCCCACTCCCCCAGGGCAGGTGCTTGGGCCTGGTGCTTGGGCAGGTGAAGGGCAGCATGTCCTTCCCAGAGAAGCCCAGCTGTCAGCCTGCAGGGGCCTCTTCTCCAGCCGTACCACAAAAGGTTTTGCAGCGCTGCTTTAATCTGTGGCTTAAGGACTTCCAAGGAGAGGGGACCCTGGAAGGCTCAGGCCCCACGCCTCCTGCTGAGATGGAGCTGCGGCAATGTGAGGAGCAGCCTCAGTTGAGTCCCCTGTACTTGGCCCTTGAGGTGGCCAGTCCAACCTCCCTCTGCCTCAGCTGGGGACCTCTGAGATCACCTATGCAGAAGGGTGTCTGGGCCACGCGTGGCACATGGGCTCTCTTCCTTAGGTCACCACAGGACAGAGCTTCCCAAGGTCACCTTTTGGGTCACTCCCGTGATCCCAGCTTTCCCCACCCCACACATCAAAGCTATGTGGCCTGCTCGCCACACCACTCTCCACGCTGTCCGTTTGAACGCCCCTGCCACAGATGCCACTCTGGCACCCTGCTCAGGCACCCAGCTGGCCCTGAGGTTTGTATCCTGACACCCATGTGCTACGCCTCTCCCCAGACTCTGGGAGGCCCCAGCCCTAACAGAAGTGCACAGCTCTTACCTGATGTCTGGGTATTTGCTGACCAGGGTTGAGACTTCCAGGTAGAGTAGGGAAGGGTCTGTGAGCTTGATAACCTCTGCCACGGCAATGATGGTGTCACAGTGGCCATCCACGTCTTCACCAAATCCCTGGAAACAGCAGCAGAGTGAGGGCAGCCCTCGGTTGCAGGTGCAGGAGGCTGGGCTCCACTCTGGGTAGGCGTCTTGCTCTTCCTCAAGGTTCATCCTAAAAGTGGAGCTGAGCTTGTGTGATTACTCAGCCGCTTCATGAGGCTGGGGTACCTGGGGAGCCTGGCGCAAGGAGCGCCTGGTCACAGCCTGAGCTGCAGAGTGGCCTGGTGCACGAGGGCAGGTGGCACCATAAAGCCACAGATGGTCCCAGGACCAATAGCGTTGTCCTCTGTGGTGATGACCCAGCCATGAGCCAGCTGGGCTCTGGACCCTGACCCTCCCAAGAGGAAGAACTGATTTCCTCCTGGTCCTATCCACTGGCCTACAATGGCCTGGGGCTGGAAACTGAATCCACTCACAGAAGCCAGCTTGCGGAACAGGAAGCGGAGCTGCTCGGCCTCCCTGACCATCTTCTCAGCGCCCTCTTTGCGCTCCTCAGCGCTCCGGAAGGAGATGCGCTTCTGCATGACGGCCCGCAGGTACTCCACCACCACACGCCGATGTGCCTCAGCTGTCATCCTCTGAGGGGAACACAGGGTTAGCTGTAGGCCACTGCTCTGGCCTGCATAGCACTCTCCTTAAACCTGGGTGACCTGGGACCAGGCTGCAGTCCGTTCTTCCTGGTTCTGTTCAGACAGCTGGCAGTATTTTAAAGTTGGAACATGAAGCCAATTCAGCATGTCTATATCTATGAATGCCCCTAGCTTCCAAGAGCACAGTTAAGCATTGGCCAGACCAGGCCACCTGCAGTACCAATAAGTGCAGGTGGGCGTTCTAGCCTGGACAGTGGACAGGGGCAAGGCCTGGGTGGGAGCTCACTCCCCACACTGTCTGACACCTCTCCAGGGATGGCTGGCTTCTTGTGGGAACAAGTACCAATGGGCTTGAGAGGCCAGGACAGCTCAGCACTGCTGCCTCGAGCCCTCCCTGGATCACAGCATTCCCCGTGGTGCTCTTGAAGTTCCCAGGATGTGAGCCCTCTTAGAGCCACAGTGGTCCTTGGGCTCCCAGGCTATCTCCAAGTCTCTCATCCCATAACTGGGCTTAGTAGGATTGGTAGGAACCAGCGTGGAACAAGCACAGCAGCGCCTGGCCCACAGTCTCAGGTCAGTGCTGGTCCCTGCAGTGCCGCACTGAACAATGACAGGGACTAGCCAGAAAAGATGAGCACTGGTCCATGTAGCCTAGACACCTGGGGGTCTTGGGGAGGATGCAAATGGGGAAAGAAAACCCTCAGGGCATCACAGGGTGAAGGAGTGGACTGGAAGCCAACACAGTGGGTAGGCTCTCTGTAGGCCATACAGCCTCAAGGGAGATGCATCACCAGTCGCCCTCAGCTGAACAGCCACCATGGCAATCATGTCAGCTGTGGCTGTGGGCTGCCCCTGCCTAGGCTCAGCTCCCCAGGAGAATGCAGAATGGACACACACTGGGCCCAAGGGTGCAGCATTACACCCCGCTGAGCAAGACGAAGGCAGGCAGCTGGGGTAGCAGCGCTGAGCCATGAACAGGTACTAGACAAAGCAGGAGCCAGCCACAGCATGGGCTGCTGGCAGGAGGGGGGTTGAGATGTGCTAGAAGAGCATGCATCCTCCCTGGAGGACAGGCCCTTCCCGTAGCCACCCCCACCCCCACCCCCACCCCAGCTCCAAGAACCCTCTGACACATGCGTGAGCGTGCCGCCACCCACTCACTGGCTGAGGACGTCAGGGGATGCCAGACACCAGAAACAGACCATGTGTGAGGTTGGAAAAGAGGAACAAAAGCACACAGGCCAGAAGAGCCAAGATGACCAGACCCCACGAAAAGCACCCGAATGCAGACCTGACAGGCGGGAGTACTCTGCTGCAAGTGAGGTCTAGGGCCCACTCTCAGGGCAATTCCATGACCCTAGGTAAGGGATAGCTTCTAAGATACAAAACCCCACTAACCTCAAGAAAGGGTAAATCAGACTTTGTTAAAATCCAGGGCCTGGCTCCTCAAAAGATACCAGGAACAGCATTAGAAACTGCATAGTCCACTCAGACTGCTTGAGCAAAGTGCCACAGTGGCGTCAAAACACAGAAACCGACTTTCAGGTTTTGTACCAGAAGTCAGAGACGCAGGTGTGAGGCCTCTCCTCAGTGTGGAGACACATCTCCTCTGTATCCATGGCCGTCCCTTGGCCCGTGTCCCACGCCTCTCGTAAGGACAGGCACCCAAGACATGTGACCTTGTTTTACCCAATTCCTTCTTATAGGGACGCTGTCTCCCAATCCTGTCCTCCAGCACTTCTGGACACCACAGAGGCTTGCACAGAGGAGACGAGAGTGCAACACTTGTGGCCAGCCAGGAACTCACTTCTTTTCTCACATGAGAAAAGATGACAGGCAGCTGAGTACAGAAGCATGCAAAGGACTCTGACAGCACCTTGGCAAAGAGGTGCTTCAAAGGACCTATTAAACAAAAGGACCCTGCTGACCATGAGGAAGTGCTGGTCAGAACCACAACAGAGGTCTCTGGACACCCCCGTGGCCAGCACTGCCGTGCAGCTGCAGAATACACACCAGTGCACCCTCTCCCAGCAAGGATGCAGGCAGTACGCCCATGCCCACTGGTCATGCTGGACAGCCTGGACATGTCTGGCACAAGAGTGATGAGGAGATACCATCTGGCAACAAAGGGACTCTGGCCACAACTTCCTTGGCTAGTCTGAGAGACACCCCATTTACGTAGATTCTGAAAAACACGCCACGTGGCTCTGGAGCAGGGTGCCAGGACCTGGGAGCCAGCATGTGGTTGTCAGCAGACAGCTTGGTGCACTGCCTTTGTGCCAAGTGCACTGTTGATCAACTGACCGAGGGGTAGGGGAGCGCAATGCCAGAAAAGCACAACTGACCTAAGAAGAAAAAGGCAGCAGCAACCCAGAAAATTAAATCTACCTCCAGAAAACACTGGTTCAGTTACTGAGATCTGTCAGACTTTCCAGGGGCAGGAGATTCCAAACACAAACAATTCCTCCTGAGTAACAGACAAGACGCAGTCTCCCTAGACAGCCCACTCTTTGTAACCTGAGGGTCCAGCCAGTAGAAGAGCAAGGAGGAGACTCACAGGCACCTTTCCCTCAGGCACATGCATGGAAAAACCCTGAACAAAATACTCCAAGACAGGGCATCGGAAGCCCTCTTGGCAAGATGTCTAGATGGCACTGGATGTGCTGGTGACAGGCAAGTATTCAAGTGTCTCCACATAAGCCGCATACAGGGGAAAGAGTGTGTCTGTGGTGCAGAGAAGGCCTCTGACAGACAAAGCCATGCAGACCCACTCTGTGACACAGGGGTAGGGCAGCCCTTCCTTAGCTGGAGGCAGTGTGCCAAGACCTTAGGGCAAGCACCACTCCTTCCCATAGAGCTCTGCTTCAGAGCAAATGTCTGGAAGGAACTGGGGAATTCGTTTTGATTTGCAAATGCTCCCCATTATCTTGGGAACAAAGAGAAACAAAACACAGGCTCCACAAAGTGAGGAAGGGGAGCCACCAGCAGGTCCCTTGCTGGTGACCAAAGCCCGCTAAGGCTGCCTGTGTGTGCTCATAAGTCTCAGGCCACCCTCACACCAGAATAAACCACCCCTGCTGTGGAAGCTAGTCAGGGTTGGCCAGGGCAGGGACCTGGGGGCTGTCTCCAGCCTGTGGAGAACACTTGGGTCAGTCCAAGTTCAGGAAAGGGGAGCTCTGAGGTGACCAAACCAGAATCCAGGGTGCAAAACACACGTATACATGACAGACACAGAGTGTTTACATACACGTACAACACACGCAACACGCACATACACGCACACAAATACAGCACTGCAACTTACATGTACACACGCTACACAAAAATTCATATAAAACCAAACCTATATGTGCACACACACAACACATGCACATAATCTAACACAGCATGCACAACATACAACATACTCAGTGCAGCACAAAATAGAAATCATGCCCAAGGCACACGATATACATGCAATGTGTACCCATAACACATGCAATGCATGTGTGACAAAATGTGCACACAATATGCACAGGCACATATGCACTCATGATATACCACGCACATCCAAGACACATGTGCACAGGCACACACAATACACACACTCAGCACATGCATGCACCACCTGCACAGCATGGACACCCTGAGACCCTGCTGGAGGACAGGACAGATATGACTCTGTACAGGGATTGCAGCCCTATCCCCTTCCTCATGGGCTGTTTCTGGGGTACCCCTTTCTGAAGGCACAACACTGCATGCGGTGTGGCCTATGGTGTACAGGTGCTTCTCACTAACGTCATCATGATGCTTGCTGTGGGGTCCTGGGGGCCTGGGGTGGGAGGCAGCCACATGGGAGGGTGAGTGGACTCCATCTGTTGTGGCACCTGAGACCTGTTGTCGCTAAGGACTGGACTCATCAGAACCATCTCTCGTCCCTGATCTGGCTGAGGACAAGAGCTACAGGATACTGGGGGCTGTCCTTGTGCCCACAGCAAACATGTATTGGGATGGTCTATCAACAGGTGCAGAGCTGGGAGGTGGACACAAGGCCCTTACCAACCTCTAACAGACCTCCTAACAGCCAGGGATGGCCCAGTTAGCTTGATCAGTTTAAAGCACATGGTCTCCCTGTGAGGATCCATCACTTTTTCTGGGACAGCCTTCCTAAGTTGCTGAGACTGCCTTCAGACCTATGCTCCTCCTGCCTCAGCCTCTGCACCTGGCTGCAAGAATCACTTTTAATGACAAATAGCTGGAAGATTTTCCTTTAAAACCAGGAACTGGACAAGGAAAAGGCACAAAAGGTGTGAGTGAGGACCATAATGTGGAGATACCACACATCACAATTTGGAGGCATGGCAGCTGTCTACAAAGTTCCAGAGGACCTAGGGCAATGGCTGGGAGTAAATGAACACTGGGCAGTGCTGGCATCACCACTTAATGAGCAGTTAGAAAGTCAACTCTAAACAGCAACTGAGGGGCCTGGGACTCCAATAGCCAGTCGTCCCCATCCCTGCCTCCAGAGCTCCCCAGTGCTGTTGGAAGCCTGTGGTAGGATGGCAGTGTGAACAGGCCCCAACCGTAGAAGCCTAGAGACTCCACCTTCAGTCAAGCCCACCATTGCATCAGACGGGATGCACCTGCACCCCCAGGTAACCTGACGTGAGACCTGCCCACATGCTCCCATCCACACACTTGCCTTTTTATAAGGCTTCTTGATTTTGGCAAAGTCATTGAAATAGTCTTCCACGGTGACGCAGATGATGTCCACGGCATTCGACCCCAACAGCCACTTCTTCGTCATCAGTTCATTCAGATGTTGCTGAAAAGCACAGACGTATCACAGAAACCTGGGCCCGCATACTGCCTGGGGTCAGTGCATCTGGGGGCAGTCACCCCAGTGGTCTTGATCATGGCAGCAACATGTGTGTGGGCAAAACTCTACCATGTGATCTGCAAACTGCATGTTGAAGCAGAAGATGCATGCTACATGTCATCACAGAACAACAGGACAGAGGGCCAGTCCCCATGCCTAGCCTCTGATGGCCACACATGCTAACCACGTGGACACTCTTCATTGTTCATACCCAAGGCTTTTCCACTGGAAAGACCTCAGACCTTTTCACATTCCACAACCATAAATATAGCTACAGTGAATGCACACCTTCCAGTGAGATTCCTTAAGTAGAATTCCTCAGTCAAGAGCATGCAAATGAAATCCTGATAACTGCATTTCCAAACAACCCTCCAAAACCACCACTGAGCCCCACCCAGAAGAGAAGGCCCTGAATGGTGATGGGCAGCCTGGTGAGCCTGGCTCTGCAGAGCACCAGGCAGTGCACAGCATCCTTGTGATTTTCGGTGTCATTTAAGTGCTTAGGCTAGTTTTTCATCTCTTTTGTTCATTTTAAAATGGTCTCAAAGGAAAATGCTTCCTGTCCAGGGTTGCAGGCGGTATACTTCTGCCTTGGATACTGCACAACCATAGGCGACACTCACTCCAGGGACGACCCCTTTCCAGCAGGACCCACAAGACACCCAGGGCTTCATCTTCAACATAGACTGCATCCTGCTAGTGCCTCAGAGGAGTACTGAGTCACTCCTGAACTCTGAATGGACTCTGCTTGCTCACAGCAACCACACCTCCCATGCAGAATTCACGCTGTCAGCAAGTTTTGCTGGTGTGCGTCACTGCTCACCCTAACCCAGGCTGTGCTTGCACTTTCACTGTGCTTTGGGATGAGTCCCTGCACACTTGCTCTGTCCTGTAACTCACATGCAGCCCAAAGTCCCATCTTTAGTGTGAGTCTCTACAGATGTACCTAAGAAGGGCTCCATGTCATCCAAAGCAAGCAGAAGCCCTGACTCTGGCTTAATGCAGACTCAAGGGTACAGCTAAGCCCCTGCACAGCATCCCCATCAGGCAGGAGGCAGGTGGTCCCAAGAGCAGAGGGAGGCAGGGGCCAGGTCTCCCTGCAGGGCAGCATGCAGACCCTCATGCCCAGCCCAGAAAGGGAGGAAGGGACTAGGTCTCCCTCCAGCACAGCATGGAAACCCTCGTGCCCAGCCCAGGAAGGAAGGCAGGGGCCAGGCCCACCTCCAAGTCCAGGAAAACCTCCTCTAGTAGGCTTCCACAGCCCTCCTTGGCAATGGCATCTAGAATCCCGTCCATGCTCGTCTGGCTTGGACACACGCCTTCCTCTGCTTCACTCTTCAAGTATTTCTTTTTCAGGCTGACAATGGATTCTCTGCAAGGAAGAGACTTGGGTTCAGGGAGGTGGTGTGCACCCACACACCTCCCCAGCTCCCCACACTGCTTACTTAAAGGTCTGGCAGTTATTGATGATGGCAATCATGTACTGCACGTAGCAGTGTGGGTGCTGCCGGTTCCTCAGGTGCTCCTCCTTGTACAGCTGGGCCTCATCCTTGTACCTGGGAACCACGAAGTGTTGGTAAAGATGCCCTAGCACTGCTTTCAGGACCAGATCTTTAATCATGAAGCCTATTTTTAGAGAAGTTGATTGTTCTGAGTATTAGAACCAATTTTGGATCAGACTTTGCAATATGGTTCAGGGTTCATGAAAATGTTCTAAAACA
Source organism: Aplodontia rufa (assembly GCA_004027875.1). Lineage (NCBI taxonomy): Eukaryota > Metazoa > Chordata > Mammalia > Rodentia > Aplodontiidae > Aplodontia > Aplodontia rufa. Next base: position 22,542 of record PVKS010004502.1, on the reverse strand, counting down.
TGTCATGGAGTAATGAGGAAAACATTGCATGCTAGGTGAAATGCTACTTTCTGAAGCTCTCCTTAAGAAATCAAATTAAGGGGGCGGTGTGGTGGCTCAACAGGTACAGTATGGCGCTTGCTTGGCACGCGGAAGAACCTGGGTTCAAACCCCAGCACCACATACACAACTGAATGTTGGAGAAACAAAGGCCAGATGAAAAAAATAAATAAAATTGGACTCTCTATCTCTCCTTCTCTCTTTTTAAATCAAATTGAAAATAACTTAAGGGCTGGGCACAGTGGTGCAGGCCTGTGATCCCAGTGACTTGGGAGGCTGAGGCAGGAGGATGCAGTTCAAGGCCAACCTGAGCAGCTTAGCGAGGCCCTGTCTCAAAATAAAACAAAAGGGCTGGGGTGCAGCTCAGTGGTAGAGCACCACAAACAACATCATCCAACCCATGTTTTTGAAGTGTTGAGAAACAAATGGTGGAGATGCCACAGGCCTCATTTCGAACCTATCTTGGAGATTCTCAGATGTGTGCAGGGCAGCACAGGATGGCACTGGATGTACTTTCACAAGTTAAGAAAGGAGCAAAGTGAAGGGGGAAGCTGGCATCTGCTCTGCCTTTCTGTGCAAGTGTGGTTCAGTACCAACCAAAGGACGAGAGGGGGCTGGGCAGGGGAGACTCCTCTTCACAGAAGACCCCCACCTCGGCCACAGCCCTGTGGGTGCACAGGGTGGGGGAGAGCTGGGCCATGGCCCCGTGGATGGATGGCAGATGGGATTTGAGGAGGGGCCTGGTGGTCGGCACCCAAGCCACCAGAGCAGGACACACGAGTCCACCAGGCTGTAACGTGGGGTGCGCAAGCCAGTAATGAAGTGGGACTCACACCAAGCTTTGGAGCCGATTCCTGGTCCAAGTGTGAACAGCAGTGTGGGACCAGGCTGAGGGACAAAAAAGAACTCAGATGCTATGGGATGGGAATCTGCCTGTCTCTTCCTCAGGCCAGTACCTAAAGGGAGGGGCAGCCCTAGTGTACCACAGACCTAGGAACTTCAAAGACCACATGCCTGGCAGACTGCTAACCCCACTAGAGACTGTGGAAGCCCAACACACTGTCAGGTGAGCCCTGCTCCATGAGAACTGGTGAAATGTGGTCATAGCTGACAGGATAGGACACGACAGGCTGCAACATTTGGGCAGCAGAGAGAGGGATGGAAGAAAAAAAAAGAAGGAGGGGTGGGCAGGGGAAGGGGAACCTATGAGGCAAGGTGCTCTGAGCCAGGGTGACAGTGGACACAGATTCCATGTCATTCTTTCTTCTTCTGTCTAGGTTTGGAAATCTTCATCACAGTGGTCCTTCACAGGACCCTCACCTAGAGTGCAGCCTCCTGGGGAAGCTCTAGTAGTCCACTGTCTAGGGGAGCCACCTACCCCAACACTGCAGCACACATTAGACCTGGGATCCTGAGGCAACAGTGCATCCAGGCACAGGAAGGCTTGGAGAAAGCCTGCACTACCTTTCTGCATTTCAAGTAACAAAAGAAGGTAGCTACAGGACTCTCCAGGCTTAGGTTAGCTTTAGCAACAACTAGTACAATCAACAAAGTTTTGCTTTTAATTCTTAAAAACATAATTTGTAAAAAAAAGTAGCACACTGGAAAAATACATACCTACTCAGGAAAGAATTCATCTGCTGAAGACACAAAACTAACACCTTCGTTTTTAAATCTTCACTTATTTGAGCAGCAACTTGAAGATTCTGTTCGAACATCTAAAAATTGGAGAACTTGTGAATTGTGGTAACAACCTCATAAGATATGGTGTACACATACCCCACTTATAAAATCCATCTGCTAACTGGCAGTTAGACTAGTCCAAATTCAGAGAAAAAGAAAAACCACTTGGGAAATAAAGTTAGTTGATTGAACAAACATCTAACTTCCTCAGGGGTAACAAGCCAAGTGCCCAGCTTCCTGGTGACCTATGGACTGTTTCTACAAGAAAATGCAAGTTCTGTCCAGAGAATGGCAACATGGGCAGCGCAGACAGGGGAGGTCAGGGACGCCGGGGCCTGTGGTTGCCAGGCATTGGGCTGGAAGTCAGCTCCCAGTCTGCACCTTAAAGTGATTCCTGCTCATTCTCACTCAAAGGCACTGGCACGCAGTTCCTTAAGAATCAGGAAGTGGCATGCTGGAGCTGGGGTGCCAGGCTGAGAGACAGAGGAGTACAAGGTGCACCCAGACTCATGAAGTGAGTTCCCAAAGGGAAAGAGAGGTAGGACTCCCATACTCCTGGGCGCACTCCCAGCCCCACTCCTGCCTTGAAAGGAAAGGGGGGACTAGAGGACATGGTGGAGGGTGGGCATCAGATAATGAGTTAACAGCCAGGACACACGTGGGCCTACCACCACGCGCTGTGACTCACGGACAGGAAAGCATCTTAGGGCTGCAAGACCCCCAAACTCACCAGACTAAATTCAATCATGTGGCATTTCAACAAGCAAACTTAGACCAGAGAGCCATATACGACTAACACATGATTGGGCCCAGTTCAAACCCAAAAATCCTTTGCAGGAAAACTCAGATGCCATGGGTGGCTACTTGGCAAATTGGATCCCCACCCTTGGAGACTAACTCCAGAGAAGACAGAGATGGTTCTCCACATCTTCACTGCACTCTTTAAGTAGGCTGAGGCATTCTGTGCCCACTAGCCACCCAGAAAACGGGACCCTGGAGACCCATGCCGTGCACCTGGAAGACAATGGCAGGGAGTGTTGTCTGGTAGTACCCGTCCTGGTCCGCCTCAGGCTCTGTCTCTTTGCTCCAGTCTTTCTTGTCTGTTTCCAGTGCTTTCCGCAGCCAGGCAATGATGTTGGACTAGAAGTTTGGCATTGTGGAGAAGGGATGGGGGACAGTGGGTAGTTACATCCATGATCTCCCTGCAGCCATGTGTAGCTATACAGGCCAGGTGCAGCACATCAGGCAATGCCTACTCCTAAGCAGAGGCTGCTAGAGCTCACACCAGTCTCTGCATGTAGACCAAAACCCTCACTGCAGGTAGAGAGGGAGAGTGGTCAGGGACCTTATGGATGGGCACTGTGCTGGAAAACGAGGCCAGACCTGTCAGGAGCCCAGAAGCGAAGCAGACAGGTACTGGTCAGGCTCAGGTCACTTGAGCCAGGCTACCTCAGGCTCAGTGCAGGCACACCCTGACACCCCATCTTATTGAGACTGGCTGGTGGTCATGGAGCTGCAGTCAGACCAGCTCCCTGATTCCTCAAACTGCCACCCCCACCAAGACTCAGCACTAAGAATGAGGCAGTACCAACACACCCACCTGGACACCGGGGTCTTGCCAGCCTGTCGGGGATAGCACATGATGCTCCCAGAGCAGAGAAGTCTCCCATGTCCATAGGACGGGCACCCCAGACAGGCCCAGCCAAAGGTCAAGGAACTAGTTCACAGGTGGCTATCAAGGCAGTTTCCAGGACCGCAGGCCCGACTCTACTCACAGTGAGCGTTGACATGTATGTGTCGAGCAGCTCAGAGACCACGTCTGAAGACAGCAACGGCTCCAGAGCGTTCACGTCCACTTCTGGGGCCAGCTCCATGTTCCCCATCATCTCCACACTACAGTATGAATGGGAGCAACATGAACCACAAGGGATACAGGAAGAATATCCTCAAGTCTGCGTCACATGCCAACACCACTCACACTAGAGGCCTCCCTGCCGTCCGCGACTCAGGAAAGAGCAGAGGGCCTTGTGGAGACTGCAGGCAAGGGGCAGAGGGAGCCAGGCTCCCTCCATGATGTCACCTCACCAGCTGCACAGCCAAGTAAGTCACCTCGAGCCTGGCCTCGTCCCAATGTGCCAGCTACACAGGGCGTCAGGGCAGGAAAGAGCCATGGAGGTGAGATCTTCTGCACGCTCACTGCGTCATCAGAGCTGAGAGCAGGCCTGGCTAATGGGGGTGTAGTCATGCTACATCGCATAAGAAGATAACAAGCAAGAGCTGCAACTTGGAAATGTGAGCCACTGAAGCCCCCCATAGCTACTGTCACTGATCTCTGCAGGAGGGCACAGTCCAGGAGGTGGAACACCCAACACTTCTGACACACACACCAGCAAGACAGCATAGCTACAAGCTGACCATGCAGAAGGCAGCAAGATGCTAAGTCTTGGGAGAGGCTTACCAGGAGGGCACTTAATTCCTGCACACCTATACAGTCTGAAGTCTGAGGCCTGGGCGCTCAAAAAATCCACAGGCCTTGTGCTACATTCTACACACATTCAGAATAGTACTGGCAGTGCTACTAATAGCCAGTCCAAGATCTTCCGGGTGAGAAAGTCCAAGTACCGAGACTACTTTTTTAACCTGGGGGTTTCTGCACCAAGACCCTGCTGCAGTGTGCAAGTGTGTCCACAGTGAGGGTGTTGCCTTCTCCAGTCTGGTCTAATGGAACACATGCAGCCTGAATGGAGAACACTCCCAATGACAAGAAATACCACAGTGTGTTGGAGGAGAAACAAAGTTGAGACAAAACTGGGTAAGCCCCAGAGGTGCACACCCAGAAATGGGCACTACAGTGGCCAGAGGTGGGGCTGGGCCAGGCAAGCCAGGGCACATCCTTCCCTCTGCACCTCAGTTTCCTCACCTACCAAGGGAGGGGATCACAACACATCCTGCCTTGGGGGCTGCTAGCACATACGGGGCACTGAGGCCAAGACTGTGATACGTAAAAGACACAGAACAGGTGGCTGTGACAATCCCCAGCTCAGGCTGTGCTGGGGACCAGAGGAGGCAGGAAGTCCAGGTGAAGCTGGGCGATGCTGATCCCCATGGATGGCTAATGTCGTGCCCGCACCTCTGTGCTGAAGGCTAGACTCTACCACAAGCAGCTGTCAGTGAACCACAGCACACACAAGAATAATCCTCATGGGGTAGAGAGGTCTCCTGAGCTCCTCTCCAGGAGTGAGAGGAGGGGCAAGAATGAAATCACATCTCAGCACATTACCCAGCACTGCTTCTGTCTAAAAACTTGCAGACTCACGGTGCATCACCATGTCAGCTCCCTGATCTTAAAGAATACTCCCACTACTGTGTGTTTTTCAAATGCCACCTCATGCCATTCCACACACCACGTAGCTCACATTCCTTTATGTGCAGTAACAAAGTCCCAGGCTAAAATGCAAAAAGGAGTGTCAATTTTTTCAGAAGCATATGTAACTATAGCTAGCTATGTTTTGAGGTCTCACTGCATTGCCCAGGCTGGCGTTGAACTCCTGAGTTCAGGCTATCCTCCAGTGTGGGGACTATAGGCATCCACCAGTGCAGCTGGCTCACAACTGTTTATTTTTGCAAGGTTAATTACAATAGTGTGCCAGTAAGAAGAAACAAAACCTGGCAGTCTCCTTGCCTGTCCAGTGACCGTGGGTCACGCCCGCCCAAGGCCACATGCTCCCACCTGCAAAGAAGGGCACAGCCCTGCCAGAGGACACCACTGTAAGGAAGCATATCCAGACACAGTGGGCACAGCAAACACCTGACACCCATGCTGTGGTGCTCAGGTGGTGAACAGGCACCCAAGGATAGCCACATTCACACCAGACCAGCAGAACTCAAGGACAAGCCTCTGTGGGTAGGATACGGAGCTCTTCACCAGCCTGAAGACCAGCCCCCAGGCACCAAGCGCCTAACCACACACAAGCACCCAGGAGACTGAAAGTGTCTCATGCATTCTCACAGTGGCTGTTGGCAAAGGAACCTGTCAGGCTTACCTGGAGTAGGTGTTTAGGACCCACGTCAGGAGGCTCACGATCTCATTGGCCTCCAAGTCCTCTGATGCCAGCTCTTGCATCCTTGTGCTCAGGGCCTGGTGGTACATTCTCAAGAGGCTCTTGAAGATCTCGTAGTGTGGAGGGAAGCACTGCACCATCAGGTTCTTGGCGACCACAAGGTCGTCCAGGACGTACTTCCTTATGATCTCCAGGTGGCGTACCAGCCACATCTTGTCTGACTCTCTGGTGTCTGCCTGTGTGCCCTCTATTCTAGTTGTCACGGTCCTGTCCAAGATGGCAAACATCTTCTCTTTCCAATTTTTGGGCCTCCCAGGAGGAACAAAGCCAGTTTGCTTTTTTCGGTCAAGTATACGCCGGTCGATTTTTTCTTCCCTTTCAATGATCCTGACCACGGAGACCAGCAAGGTGGGGTCCCGGCGGACAGTGACCAGCGACCTCTGCAGCACCATCCATAGCTGCTTGGCCAGCTCGTCGGAGAGACCTTGTGTGCTGCTGAAGTAGCCATGGATGAGGGTCATGTCCCGCGTGTTCCCACTGTCCATGCGGTACTGCTCGCACATGAGCCCATCCCGTGAGCACTCCAGGTCCATCAGCTTCCGGTGGGCCTGCAGCAGTGCCCCCTGCTCAATCAGGTCCTGGGTCTCCCTCACGATCTCAGGCACTGCAGAGAAGGTAAGGTTGGCCCCATGAAAATACATCCAAAGCTGAATGCAGGATTCTGAGAGACAGCAGGGCAGAAGGCCTGAGGCCCCCGTCTCCCAAATGTGGGGACTCTCCTGATTCCCAGGCAGTAAGCAATGGGTTCAGTGTTGCAGCAGAACTCCTCCTGCTCAAGAGATTCCAGGCTGGAGAGGGTGGGTATCACCCCTCATCTGCTTTCCCTCCTTCCCTCTGGAAGCCAGACATTTAAGAACAAGAAGATTAAAAAGCAACTACGTTTGGGGTACATCTGAAGCCATTGTGCTGTCCAGGTGAAGGCTCAGAAAAGTCCTGAAAGAACCTAAGGTGTATGCCTCGGCAACCCCAGCAGACAGGCTACGCCGTGCTGAACACAAGAACCTGCATAACCAGTTAAGTGGGAGTCTAACTGCAGGGCTACCACATTCTTAGATTCACTATCCAATTCTCAACAAAAAACTCAGAAGACACAAGAAAAAGAAGAAAATAGAACTCACTCAGAAGAAAAAACCATCAATGGAAGCTGTTCCTGAAAAACACCCAACGGCCAGTCCACTAGACAAAGACTAAAATAACTGGCTAAAGGTTCTCAAGAACTAGAAGGACCAGGGGTAGGAGGAGAGGAGGGAGGGGAAGTGCTGAGGAGTGGTGTTGGACAAATTATATTGTTACATTGTGTGCATGTACAAATGCGTAACAATGAATCCCACCTTTATGTACAACTATAATGTACCCATAAGAAAATCAAGGCTATAGAAAAACAAGATAGTTTTTTTTCCATCTCATTTCCATACACCCAGCATAAATAAAGATCCTTAGTAATCGATTAAAAAAGAAAAAAACAGATTTTCAAGAACTAAGTGAGACGCAGGTAAGTAAAAGTGAGGTTTCAACAAAACTGGAACACCAACAAAAGAAAAGAAAACCTAAAAAGCAAAAATCAGCACTGGAACTCAAAGTAAAGTGCCCAGGCAGATGTGTGCAGGCAGGCAGAGAACCACAGGTGTAAAGGGGGCAAGACGGGGTCTCAGGGGAAAGATGGGAAAATGGCTGTAAGAAGTTCACAGAGCCCTTGGGACTCATGCCCTAAAGCAGACGGGCACATGCACTGTGGGTACTCCAGAAGAGACAGGAAAGGAAGGCTGCAGGGAATAGCTGACAATGCCCCAAGTGCCAGAAAGACATGAATGAGGATGCCCAGGAAGCTCAGTGAAGTACAGGCAGGGGGACAAGACCAAGAGGGAGACCAGGAAGCAGCAAGAGAGACCAACTCATCACACACAACACTGGAAGTACATTTCTCATTAAACACTTTGGAGGCCAGAAGAAAGTGGGCTGATGCACTCGAAGTGCTAATAGACAAACACTGACAACACTAAATCTCATATCCAGCAATACTGTCAATCCAAAGTGGAGGGAGGGCTGGGGCGGTGGCATGCGCCTGGGATACCAGCAACTCGGGAAGCTGAGGCAGGATTGCTAGTTCAAGGCCAGCCTAGGCAACTTGGTAAGACCCTGTGTTAAAATAAAAAATAGAAAGGGCTGGGGATATGGCTCAGGGGTTAAGTATCCCTGGGTTCAATCTTCGGTATCTGCTCCTACCACCAAAAAAAGAGAAAGTGAGGGAGGGCTGGGATGCAGCTCAGCAGTAGGCACTGGCCTAGCCCTAGGTGGGATCCCTAGCACAATAAGTCAGTAAGTTAATAAGTCAATACACAAAAAAGCAAGGGAGAATTTAAGACATTCCCAGAAGAATGAAAGCTAAGGGAGACACTTTAGGGAAAACAAAAATATGCTAGACAGAAACTCATAACAGTACACTAACTGGAAGTCAAAGAAAAAAAGGTCTCAAAGGCCATCCAAGGGCAATGATAAAATCTAGTATTAGTGCTCCTTTAGTTCTTAGGCCAACTTTTGTTTTCTATGTGATTGAGGACACTGACACATTTTTAAAAATAATTATTCTAAAAGCTGGTAATACCATAGCTTTGGAATACAACTCCATATTTTGTTTTCTCTATATTTTAGGAAACTAATTCATAAAAAACAAACAACTATTGGTCCACGTTTTGGGCATATATAATGTCTAAAGATGCAATACTGTGGTATCAACCACAAGGTGGTGGGGATGAAGCTGTACAGAAACAAGAGTTCTGCACGTGACTGAAGTTAAGTTGATGTGAATTTAAACTGCAATGATGTAATAATGTTATGACGTTTAACTTATCTCCATGTGTGATTACCAGAATCACACCGAACATGCACAAAAGAAACAAGAAGAGAATCAAAAACACTAGAGACTGTAATGCAGGAAATGAGGCACAGAAAAACCACATGGCATATGAAGAACCAACAGCAAAATGACAGAAACTCTCCATTTTAGCAATTCATGTAAAGGGACTAAACTCTGATGGCAGATGGATTTTTAAAGATCTGATTCAAGTTTATATGTCTATAAGACAGTCCCCTTAGGGCCTGAGACACAAACAGGCTGAAGTGGGTGGAAGAAGACAGTTCCTGCCAGTTGTGCCCAGGAGAGCCAGCCATGTGATCATCACACAGGTCAGAGCTGACAAGAGAAGGGAAGGCTACCACGTATTTACATGTTCCATAGCAATGAATAACTACCTAATGACTATGCACCTAGGCAGGCAGTCTCTGCACTTATTGACAGACCACCAAAACAGATGGAGCAGGCGCTGATGGGATGGCTCCGTGGCAATGTCTGGGGACTTCGACACCAACTCAGAGACGCTCTGAACAAGCAGACAGAAGTAGGAAGCAGAGGACTTGGGCAGGACAACAGACCACCCCATCTAAAGGGACACAGGAAGCACACAAGCATGACAGCATGCACACTCCTCTCGCTCTCCACCACAGACCACATCCAGGTCACAAGTCAACTCAGACTGGAAAGACAGATGAAGTGAGCTGTGGGAAGAGCCATCAGCAGCATTCTGGCAGTACCACCCCACCACCTGCCACTCACCTGAGAAGATGTTCTTGAGGTTTTCCACGGCCGCCGCCAGCTGGCTGTGCTGCGCCACAGCATCCTTCACGTCTTTGAGGCTCTCGACAGTATTGATGCTCTGCCTCCAGTCCTTGCTGACATCAGCCAGTGACTGCTGGATATCTCTGACATCAGTCAGCGCATTGTGGAGCTGACTTAGGCCTGTGCGCACCCCATCCAGCTGGGACTGGATCGCAGCCTGCAGGGAGGCACCATGGGGTGAGCAGGGCTGGGTCACATGCTGTTTCCTGGTGGACAGGCCCTCCCCAGGAGGGTCAAGTTCAGAAAGAGCCATTCAAAGAGCCATAAGTCACTGCCAGGGAAAGGATAAGACTGACAGGGACCTGACTGACTCATACTCACTTTCTTTCACTGCTATCCAGGAACAGAAGAGTGACACATTTTACAGCTTGGACGACAAACTCCACAGCACCCCTGCAGATCCTTGGCCTGTGATGCTGGGTGCCACCTAGGGTAGCTGGGCCCATGGCCACCCCGAATGCAAGTTCTCTCTGAGCATTTCAATTTCCTAACAGGGCTTATCTAGGCAAAGCAAACTCTCAAGAGTTTCTTCTGCAAGCCGGGGGAGAGGGCACTCAGCAAACCTAACTCAGCTGGAGGACAGCTCTCCCCAACCCAGCTGTGCTAGCACACAGGTGAGACTCAGACCCACTGTGGGCCACTCAAAATGCCAGTTACAAGGGAGAGGGCATGGAAAACAACAGCAGGAGGTGAGGAAGGGCCAGCCTGCAGAGTCATGCCAGGAGTCTCAGCAGCATTTGGTCATATCCACCACTCGAAGTTTTTAAGTCACTCCTAAGTATCACTTGGGAATCCTACAAGTTTTTAGAACAGACAAAAATTCAGGCTAAAAATGTAGTAGGTTCACACTATTTTCTAAATCAGTACACACTGCAGTCTCAATATGGGTGCTTTGCTGATCCAGGTGAACATCCTAAGCTATCACATCGAGCCTGCTGTTCCCTGGGCATGTGCATGGCTCTCAAGGGAGAAAACTCAATGCCAGGTCAGTGTGAGAATGGACTTTCCTCAAAGCCACTCTCTAAAATTCCTGAAAACACTCTGCTGCATATCAAGTACAGAAGGTCAAGGTTTCAACATTCTATAATCATATAAACTGCATATTCTGATAAAATCTCACTTCCTTAGTGCAATTAACTTGAAAGCCCATCCAAATTGTAGGACAGCTTGGAAAAGAACCTTCCCTGTCTCACTTGTGCTGGGGAAGGAACACAGAGCCTCATGCATGCCAGGTAAGTGCTCTGCTACTGAGCTACATCCCCACTGTTTCTAAGATGGGTCCTGCTATGTCATCCAGGCTGGCCTCCAGCTGCTGGGTTCAAGGCCTCAGCCTCCCGAGTTCTGGGACTACTCTCAATAGATACGCCTACCTCCCCTCCATCAGAATGCCTGCATGGTCAGCCCACAGTCAGCCCACTGTCACATGGGTTGACCTGGCCTAACAAAATTCATCTTGTTGATCTCTGCAAGGAGAGCTTTAAATAAACAAGCTGTGGTCATTCTCCAAGTGTTGCTTATAAAGCTAAACTGACTCTTTGAGGTTGGCAAGAAGGTTGCTCTTGAGTGACTGCAACATTCCCACAGTCCTGAGAATCTACTGCTTTGGTAACACACTGTGGGAAGGGGCTGCTATATCCTCAGATAAGGACCGAGGAATTCCCAGCCCTGTCCTGCCTGAGTCGGAGGTCTCCTACCTTCAGTCTGGCCTCCACAGAGGCCTTCTTTCGAGCCTCCCTCCGGCGATACTGCTCCACTTTGTCCAGCTGATCTGGACGCTGGAGCATCCCAGCCACCCTCTGCACGGCTGTGGCCACGGCCTCCCGGTCTGTCTCTTTCATTGTCAGCAAGTAGGCATCCAGAGGAACCTGTGTGCATGCCGGGAGGGTGTGTGAGAGAGCAGTGGGGCCATGGGTACCCACAGTCAGTAAGCACAGCTGAGCCCCAGGAAGGTGGGAGGCAATGCTCAGTGCGGGTCTTAAATCAGCTGGCAGTGGCAGACACAGACCTTCCAACTCACATGGGAAAAGCCACCTGCACGGAGGGGCAGGTGGCCTGGGCAGGAACCCTCCCCCCCGCAAGGACCCCACCACTCCCCACTCCGGAGCCTTCGCGTCTCCGGCTCAGCCGCCAGTGCACCTGCCCTAAGGTGGTTCAGGTCAGGCGGCCGCGAGGCTGCGGGCTGAGCACCCAGCGCCCACTAACGGCCACCAAGACCTTGGTCCCTGCCCGCCCCGTCCCGGGTCGCCGCACAGGCCCCTGGCCGAGGGGCCCGAGCGAGGCTGACAGCAAGCTCCCCCAGAGACCTCAGCCGCGCGACCCGCCCCACGCTCCATGCCTCATCTGACCTGCGCCGCCGCCGCCTCTGGGGCGACCGGAAGCGGACGGCGATAGGACACTTCCGCTTCCGGCGACGTCCCGGGGGCGGGGCCTGGGCAACGCTAGGGAGTTGAGGGTGTGGTGCGGGAACTTAGAGATCCGACCTCCGGCCGGACCCTGCGCGACTCTGGGATCTCCGGACGAGACTTTAGGACGGGGCAGGACCTCGGGCGGGACGGAACCTCGGGACAGGACGGGATCGCGGGGCGGGGTGGGGCGGGGCCGGACCGGACCTTAGGACGGGACTGGACGGCCGGACGGGGCGTCGGGGCGGGGTGGAGCCTCGCGGAGGGACTTTAGGATGGGACTGGGCGTCGGGGCGGTGCGGGGCGGGACCTCGGGACAAGACATTGGGATAGGACCTTCTCATGGGACCGGATCTCGGGACGAAAGGGACCTCGGGCTGGGAACCCGGAGCGGGAACTGGGGATGAAACTTTGGGACTGGTTGGTACCTTAGGTTGGTGACCCTGCGGCTATATGGGACCTCGGGGCAGGGACTTTGCGCCTGTATGGCACCTTGGAACCAGACAGACCTCGGGATGGAACCCGGGGCGGGACCAAGGGACCTCTTGGGACTTCGGGAAGGGCACCCTCTGCGGGGTGGGCCATGGGGCAGGGATACTGCATCCTAGAACCCCCGAGAGGTCCGGCTTCTCATGGTAGGGAGTCTGGTCCCTGAGGGGGACCGGTCCCCATGTGGGCTGAAGGAGCTGATGATGGCTGACCCACCCCCTCCAGCATTCTGTCCCTTCCACTGTGCTCCTTCCTCCCTGTTGTTCCCAGGGTCCAATACACATTTGCTGCACTCCCCAGGTTCCCCTCACTTCTCAGGATTCAGTTCTAGCTCCGGTGCCCATAGCTCCTCTCCTTGACGTCTGCCTCTCCCACACTCCAGCTTTTTGCCCAGTTTGTGTTCTTCAGGTTTCCACCATCGATGCTTCATGTGTTCATGTCCCATTGCTGTCCTCACTACACAGTGGCAGGGCTGGGCAGAGATGTGTAACAGGCTCATGACATTGGTCATGACTACCACCCACAGATACCTGGGCAGCTGTTTAGGAAGCTGCTGCTGTTTCTCCTGGAATTGAAAATGAACTCAGACCCTGCAGGAACAGCAGCAGATCAGAAACCCACTTGGGGGCAACTGCAGTAGGACTTTGGGCCACCAAAGCTTCCAGAAGAACTTGGCCTAGAAGTGGGCTTCGGAAGCAGCACAGATCCCGGACAGGAACTGTAGGGAAGCATTCTGTGGTCAGGGCACTGTGGGGAAGCTGTGCATGGGGCAGGAAACAGAGCAGCAGGTGGAGTTCCTGCATGAAGGAAAGGCCCACAGGCCAGAGCTGGGCCTTCCCTTGGCAGGAATGGCCTGTTAGCCACCAGGGTTTCTAGGTTAACACATCAACAAGAGGCAGTTTGCTAGGTGGTACCACACCTCCTGAAGACAAGATGGTTCAATAGAAAGAGTAGAGGTGGCAGGGAGTAGAGATACCCAAGTACTACCACACCTACAGCTGCACCGGTGACCAGCAGGGGGAAGCAGCTGGTCAGCATAGCTGACCTTCAAGTTATGATTTCATTTTTACCTAGTAACTTCAGAAAACAGCAGCTAGTTGAGCAATGAAGAAATGTAAATAAAAAGCTTAGATGATGTTTGAAATTATAATTGTAAAGACCTTTTGAAACTAATGACCAAATGACCAAAGCCTTAGGACTTACTTCACAACACAGAGACTTAGTACATGAATATGCACTCCAGCAGGTTTGGATGTACAGCCCTCACAACTTTCCTTGATTAGTCAGGATGTTTAGAGATGGGCTGTCTTATTGTGAATTTAAATTCTTCATTGTAACCAAGAAATATTAATTAAAGATCTTTCTTGGGGGACAGCCTCTGTCATGTGGGTCCTGCAGGCAGCAGTGGGAGCAGGTGGGTGGTGGAGCTTGGCACCATTTCCCTGGGCTGCAGATTGAAGAGTGGATCCATGAAACACTAACTAGAGCCTCTATGGAGCTGCTGGAGCAGGCACACCTGCTTTGCTTTGGGACTCGCATCGCCTGGTCTGTACCTCTAAGGTCTTGGCCTCCTCAGCACCCTGCACCAAGGTGAGCACTCGCGGACCCTGCAGAGGACTCAGCATGGGAAGAGCAGAGTGGCCTGTGAGCGAGTGGGGTGTAGCCAGCACTGCCAGTGAAAGATCACATTCAACCTAAAGGCTGATCCAGGCCCACCACAGGAGTTGACAGGGACACGTTCAACCTGATCCTGCCTTTTACGTGTAAGATTAGTAGACATGATTTTTAAGGAATCTTTGATGTACATGAGCAACAGTAGCTGAATTGAGAGCTGTGGAGCCTCCTGTGTCCATCCTGAGGACAAGGTCATCTTCCTTTCATAAGGGCCACAGTGACCTTTTGAGCCTATGAATTTTTAACAGTTATAACAATCTGATGTTCCTTCTTTTTCTTATAACTGGGAACTGATGTAGTTGTGATCATGTTCCTAATTCTTGGGGCATACTGCAAGACCGGGAGATAATTTAAAACTACCTTTCATATTGGAAAGTCTAAAACTGGCTGAGAATCCAGTATTATTTAAAATTAATGCTACATAAAGTCTGGTTTTTTTTTTCACCTTTCTTGGGTGTTTGGCAGAACAAGTAACAGAAAAGCATCCTATGACACAGCCAGGGGTGCCCAGTTAACACACTGAGTGTCCTTGTGGAGTCGGGTAGTTTCAGAAGTGAAGATAGCATGGACGGGCAAAGGCCTGGAGGGAAAGGGTAGAGCAGGGAGCAGAGCTTCCAAGCAGGTGGCCTGTGGGAGGAGAGGGGCCTGCAACCCAGGCTTGGGTTCCTATGCCCTCTCAGGGCAGAGTGGAGGCCCAGTCTCCCACTGATGGAGAGTACAGAGAGGAGATGCTCACTGCAGCCCAGGCTTGGGTTTCTTGCCCTCAAGGGCAGGGTGGAGGTTCAGGCTCCCTGCTGGTAGAGAGTACAGGGAGGAGATGCTCACTGCAGCCCAGGCTTGGGTTTCTATGCCATCTCAGGGTAGGGTGGAGAGGAGGAGATGCACACTGCAGCCCATGTGTTCAGAGGGGGGCATCCTCAGGCAAGTGTGGGCCTGGAAAACCAGTGACCGGCAGCTTCTGCCATGTCCCAGGGCTCCTGACTGCTAGACTCTGAGGATGGGGAAGGCCCTGGGCACTGAGGTCAGGTGCCCCTCCTCACCTTGGCAAGGTAACCCAGGGAGGCTTCCTGGGGCCTCCTCAACCCTGCAGGAGTTGCTCGTAAGCGAGAGGGAATGTGTTGACAAGTCTGAGGCCCAAGCCAGGTTCTGGGAGGATGGAGACCTTGCTTCACTCCAGCTTAGACAAAGTTAAATGCGTACCTCTAGGGACAGCCAGCAAAGAAACGGAAGTGAGGAGGAAGAGATTACCAGAATCCAGAGAAGGTAGGGAAGGAGAGAACAGACCAGAGGAGATTCCAACACCAAGGAAAGGGCTCAAAGTTGTCAACACCCAGGACACAGGTAAAGGGTCAAACCCCGCAAAATGGGCATGTACGAGAGAAGACCTAAAATGTAAGAGCAAGGGCTAGGAGTGAGGGGCTTGTCACGCCAGTCAGCGAGGCCCTGGAAGCTCGTAGGGCTGACAGCCATCTGCAGCTGTGGCTGGAAACACACAGCTGCAAGAGCCTTGAAGATGCCGAATTTGCTGTACAAGAAGTTTAAAGCACTGATGATACAAGAAAACTGTCCTTAAATGAAAAGACAAGCAGAGAGAAGACCCTGGGCTGTCTATAACTGTGCAGAGGAAGGAACCACATGCCAGCCCCAGGGTGAACAAGTAAGAAACTAGCCCAGTGCCCCCTAGAGGGCGGCCCTGGAGGCCCCATCTTCTACGGGTGAAACCTGGCTCTACCCAGTCCTGGGGGAGACTTCAGGCCACAGCTAGGTCTGCACCCAAACTGTGTCCTGCCTGCCTGCTATGACTAGCCCCCCCCCCATGCTGTCACTTAGCCCCAGCCTTCCTGCGTGGGCCACCTCTGAGGCACTATCTGTAAGCCTCCTTCCACACAGCACAGAACTCAGGTGTTTCCTGTGGTCACTGGCAACTGCCCACACCCAGGTACACACACAGCATGGCAGAGGCAGGCACACCCATGCACACCACCTGGGGAGGCGGCCTGTGCTTGCCCTGCCCAGGCCCCAGCACCAACACTGGCATTTTTAGCAGGGGCTTGACGGTGACAGGTGAAGGAGTAGGAGAGGGGTGCACATGGCAGTTGCCAGCTCACCCCCACCATGAAGCCAAGGTCAGGTGTTGGGGTGGGGATGCCAGGGTGCTGCCAGAGGAGGAGCCGGTAGCACCTGGTGAGGGGACATCATCCCAGGCCACGGTGCACAGCCAGGGCAGTGCCCGGGCCAGTGGAGCAGCTGGAACACACCCTGGGATCTGTCTGCAGTGGCTGGGAAGGCAGGCGCACCAGGGGGCCACCAAAGGGTGGGGACCTCCAGCAGAGGCACCTGGTCATCTCCACAAGGCCTGTTGTGACCACAGCTTTGTAGTGGGTCTGAAGCCAATTAAATGCACTTTGACCAAAGGGAATGAAAGCCCAGCTGCTGGGCCCCTGCTCCTCCCACACACCTGTCACCTGCATCCTGTGACAGCATGCTCCAGAGTGCCCTCAGCTCTGCCCTTACAGGGTAGTCTGGGAGTCCTGAGGAGCCAGAGGGTCCCTGGCCTTCAGGGATGGCGGGGGAGCCCTGATAAGTGTGTTCATTTCCTGTTCCTTGGCGCCAGCATTTCTGTGGAGGGTGAGGTCCCTGTTAGGGCGGATTTCGGCACTTGCTTTGAAGGGAATAGTTACTTCACCTGGAAGTGGACACACAGCTCCACTGACACCAGGCATACATGGGTATGTGACTTGCTTCACGTGCTGCAGCCACAGCATAAGGGACACAAAGGCACCCAGGAGGTAGCACATAACACACGGGTATGTCCACTAAGTCGCCAGGCCAGTAGGACTTTTTCTTCCAGTAGAAACTGCAACATATATGACACAATCTGTTTTCTCTTTCCTTTCAGCCACTCCACGTTATATTTGACCTTGATATAATTCAGCTACATAGGCAAAAGCTACACACCACAGAAAAGCATATGCCACTGTGTTATGACACCCTAACACAGAAACCACCTTCTGCAGTTCATCAACGTCTGCCCACATGGGTTTCAGAGGCACGTGATAGTCAAGCAATGGGGGAAAGAATGGGGAAAGAGTAGGAATAAGTTCACTTAAAGTTCAACATGTGCTGAATTTGAGGTCTTGGGACAAAACTGCTCAGGATACCTGAGATTTCAGACCATAAGAGGAATGCCTGTGGTCTAAGTCCCATGTGGAGATAGCAACGTCACATAAGTTAAGAGTTCATATGCAGGTGAAGGATGCAGGACATTAGGAGTGAGAGATAACGGTGTTATATAAGCTGGATACCATAAACAAAATACTCATTACAAATATTTTCTTAGATACATTTTTGGTTGCTGAACTGTAAACTCTCACAGGGAATAAAATGCTTCACAGAGGGCTGGAGTGTAGGCTCAGTGGTTATGGCACTTGCCTGGAATGCGCGAGGACATGGATTCGAACCCCAGCACCACGTCTACAATGAAGTATTGGAGCAATGAAAGCCATATGGGAAACTAAATAAAATTGATTCTCTCTTTCTCTCTCTTAAAAAAAGAAGTGCTTCACAGAGCATCGCTGGCACTCTTGTGGGGTCTTGCCTTGAGTACCCTGGTTTCCGCCTCAATTCTTTGGCATTGCCCAGAGGTGATCTCCAATACCTTGCACGTCTGGTGCCCAAACAGGGACCGGAACAGGATTGGGGACCCACCGAAGAATGTCGAGAAGTAAGTGATTCTGGAAAGCTCACACAGGTCACTCTCCAAGATGTCAGGGACACAAAAATGCGACAAAATGGAACTAAGCAGGAGGTCTAGGTGAAGTTCCTATGAGCTATGCTCCTGACCTCCAGAGTGCATACTTCTCAGAGGGATTTTCATTTGTTACGTACATATATTAAAAACATGTCACTGGCTGCTCATGCAGGGAACCCTGTGGCTAGCAGAATGGAAGGAAGTAGTTAAAGCTTTTAAAAGGGCCCATTGTGGGGTGGGGGATGAATTCCTGTTCAGGTTTGGTCATTGTGTAATTTAATCACTTTAGTTTTACAGCCATTACAAACTCCTAAGAGGTCAAGAAAGCAGGATGATAAGGTTAATGATAAGACTTTAGCAGAGGAAATTGCAGAGGTAGATGACCCTCTGGACCCCCTCTGGAGGATGATTTGGAAACTCCAGAATCCAGTGGTGTTGAATTGCCTCCCGTGGCAGAAGATCCTAAGGTGACCATGTTAGCCTCGGCCCTTCACCCTCGTTACTGGCATTGGAATGGCCAAGAGAGAGGGGACCTTGAGGCATATTTAACCCCTTCTCTTGCTCCTGGGCTTGTCCAACCTTTGGCCCTAATGTTGATCCTAATTTCCCTCAGGGAGGAGTTAATGTATGTTATTCCCCGATTCCTTATAAGGCACTAAAGGACTTTAAAGTTGCAGTCTCCTCATACAGAGCCACTTCACCTTATGTGATGGGTCCACTTAGTGGAATGGCTGAGGCTGAGCAGTTTACACCACATGATTGGGGCTTATTGGCAAGAACCTGGCTAGAGCCTTGTGAATTTTTATAATTCTGTACTTGGTAGCATGAGGAAGCTACAGGCTCTCCGCAATCAGCATGCTACTCCCTCCATAGTTATCACCGCTGAGCAGTTTATGGGACAAGGAGACTAAATAGAGCCTGAAAGGCAGATTATGTGTGATGATCAAGCTGTAAGTCAGGTTTAGGTGCATTATATTTACGGGACAGGCCCAAGAATTCTCTGCACTAATTCCTGCAGTTTTCTCTTCTCTTCACGTGGGTTCACATATTCTTTCAATGTCTGGGCTAACTCTAACTCTGATTCAAAAGTACACTCTGACTGCTAAAAATGCTTATATGATCCTTTTCTAAACTGAAAAGAGCTGTTTCATTTTTTGGGAAAAAAAATACTTCTATTTTTTAGCTCAATTTTACTAGTGAATTCACCTATCCTTTTGTGCACCTAACCATATTTTTCAGTTAGTCTTTTCTTACCTAACTAGAGTTTTAATCCTCTTTTTTTACTGCTGTGTTTATTCCAAGGTCAATTTTTCAAAGAAGGGCTCTAAAATCTGTTTCCTATTTTTTGTATACAACCATATTGCACATTTGCGTACATGCGTGTTTTGTCAACATGGCACTAAATTGGCTTATAAATGAGTGTTCATAACTTTAAATAAAAAAAAGAATAGATCCAAATGACTTTTAAGTTTATGTGACTTAAACATTTACGAAGAGGGGGCTGGAGCAGTGGCTCTGTGGTTACAGTGCTTGACTGGCATGTGTGAGGATGCGGGTTTGAACCCCAGCACCGTGTGTACAACTAAGTATCAGAGCATTGAAGGCCACATGAAAAACTAAAGTTGATTCTCTCTCTCTCTCTCTCTCACACACACACACATACACACTGTCCCTCTTTCTCAAAACAAAAACAAAACAAAAAGTTTACAAAGAAGTTCATTTGAAATTCATTAAACATAAGAGTAAAGGTGTGTCTAAGATTACTAGTCCACATTTTTCTAGTTGGTCAATCAATATTGTTGATTTCTATAAATGTTTCAAGTGTAACATCCATTGCATCTAAGATTTTTCTTCAACAGAAAAACAATGGCTTGTGCTGTTTATCTACACTTGTCTAATATCTTGGTCTTATAAGTAACCTAAATTTAACTTTTAAAATGGATAAATTAGATTTAATGTAAATAGGATTGATCTTCATAAACATGTTTGATCTTAAAAATTATTTTTTTTACCATCTTGCTAGTTCCTTACAATTGTAGAAAGTTTGCTGTCTCTGTGCCTGCCTTTAATATGATTCCAATGGAAAGTATTAACATAAGGAATGATAAATAGCCCCACTATATGTCAAACTTTTGAAGGATGAGCCTTTTCACCCTGTAAAAGTAAAATTTTCTCAAAGTCATATTATGCATCATATAGATGATATATTGTTCACTGCTCCTACAAAAGACCAGTTACATAAATTGTATAAAAAGAAAAAAAAAACAAAATTAACCCTCCAATGGGCTGGATTGGTTATGGAAACAAATAAAATTCAAATACAGGAACCTTATGTTTATTTGAAAATATATGGAAATACACTTATTCCACAGAAAGTACAAATACAAAAGATTCACTTAATATTTTAAATGATTTTCAGAAGTTATTAGGAGATATTAATTGGCTTAGACCTTCCTTAGGAACCCCTACTTATCAATTAATACACTTATTTAAAATCCTTCAAGGCCCTGCTGATCTTAATAGTCCTAGAACATTAACCCTTCAAGCCACAGAAGAGTTGAAATGGATTGAGAAATGGGTCCATTCTGCCCAATTACAATGTATTGAGCCCCATAAACATATACAATTATTGATTTTTCCTACGTTACACTCCCCTACTGGGCTCTTGATTCAAGATGATGCTTCGATTAAATGGATTTTTTTTTTGCCAAATAATCCCCCTAAATCTTTGGAAATATATTTGGAAAAAAATGCCATAGTCATATAAAAGGCTCAGGCACCTCAGCAAATTTTGTTGTGCCCTTATCTCAAAATCAGATTGAGTAATCTTACAGAAATAGTCTGGCTTGGCAAATAGCTTTAACTGATTCTTTAGGACTGCTTACTTGTCATTATTCAAAGAACAAACCCTTTTCCTTTTTAAAACTATATGTATACTCCCTTGCATTTGTAAGACGGTTCCTATTCATGTTGAATTTGCATACTTTACTGATGCTACTAAACATAATAAAACAGCCTGTGTGGGGTCCACAATAAATATTATCTCCATTCCCTATCACTCAGTACAGCAAAATGAATTAATGCTATCTTAATTCTTTTATCAGATGTATCTTCTGCTGTTATTATTGTGACTGACTCCCAATTTGCAGCCTGTTCAGTCTCTCTGCTGGAACATTCTGCTAAACCTATTACATCTTTATTTTTACGTCAAAGGACTGTGCCATTCTTTATTACTCATTTACATACATACTCAACCTTACCTGGACCTTTATTGAAAGGAAACAGACAAGCAGATCAGTTGTTCTCCCCACTACTGAATGCTGATGACATGGTTGTGTGGCACCAACTCACACATGCCTCTGCTTCCTTTTTAGCTCATAAATATAACATTTCTTTACAGGATACTCAACAGATCATTTTCCAATGTCCTTCCTGTGCATCTATACATATCCCTCCTTTACCTCCAGGTACATATCCCACAGGAGACACGCCTAATGAAATCTGGCAGACAGATGTTACTGTTGTTCCTGAATTTAGTAGATCATGCTATGTTCATGTTACTATAGATCCCTTTTCTTCTTTTACTTGGGCAACTGCATTAACAGGATGCAGATGATATATATCATTTGTTTTTGATATATTAGGAGTGCCTCAGCAACTTAAAACTGATGACGTCCAGCCTATCTTCTGGTGCTTTGCATTGCTTTTGCATTTCCTATCATACCTTGCACACTACCCTATCCCATACAATTCTACAGGTCAAGCTCTTGTGGAACGATGCCATCACACACTTAAACTTTATCAAAACAAAAGGGGGGAGACAGGGAACCCACAAGGGTAAGATTAATTCCCAAGGGTACAATTAATGAAAACCATATATTCTTTAAATTTCAAGATCCTTAATAAACATAGAGAACCAGCAGCTGAAAGTTTATGGGGACAAAAATGAATAAGTAACATAAACAGTTGCAACCATCTGTACAGACAGAGCTAAACTATGGCAGAAACAGCCTGATTCCAGGGACTGGCTAGAAAGAGAAGTTACAGTATGGGGAAAAGGGTGTTTGTGTCACTACAGGAGACAGAACAAGTGTCTGGGTGCCCCCAACAGTGTATTAAACCACAGCCATGAAACAGCGGAGTTCTGCAGATCCTCTAGAACAATCATTTAAAAGAATGAAGAATACTATGCCCAAGGACAATCCCATTGAGCAAACTGAATGGGCTGAACTCCCTACTTGGGGTCGTATGAAAAGGCTATGCCAGGAGGCTGAACATACTCTGAAACAGGGTCACAGCCTTTGGCCCCTGCTTACCCTGTTTCTAATGATGATGGAATTGATACAAGTTCACACCACTTCTGCCTCTGACTGTGGGGAAGGTTGGGGAATCTCTTATGTTAAGACGTTCTTATGTTTGTTATTTATAATGATTCCATCCCTAAGGTTGAGCCTATTGACTGGGAAAAGAATGGTTATCTGTCGGGAGCGGGATCCGCCATGCCAAGATGGCGCCTGAGGCTAGGGCCCAACCCAGTTCTTTGAGGAAGTAGAAGCTGGCTGTAGTGCGCTTGCATGGCATTTAGGGAAAAGTCAGAAGCCCATTGGTGCATATGAATCTATTGGTCACGTGTGCTGTGAGCTGTATATATGTGGGCAGATTTCCGGGGAAAAGCGTTCGGGCGATGAGGAGAAGGGAAGAGAGAGGAGG